>CAEGAG010065114.1:0-43162 GCA_903067065.1 Brachyrhaphis terrabensis
ATCTATCTATCTATCTATCTATCTATCTATCTATCTATCTATCTATCTATCTATCTATCTATCTATCTATCTATCTAAAATTATACATATATGCATGTATAGCAAAGTTACACACAATGTAATTTGTAAAATGGTACTATGTGTTTGGAAAGTACATAATGTTGCCCTTTTAATATTGAAAAACTATCTACTTAAAGTCAACCCCTATGTTTTAGTTACTTGTAAGTGAGTTTTGTCTTATTGATTTTGTGTTTTTGCAGTGTATGTCAATACTTGAAGCAGCTGCGGTTTCAAAGTTGCCATAGTTAGGCTTTATACTGTTCCTACCATTACCAGTCAATTTAAAGAGACAACCAGACAGGTGCATTGCTGTCCTTCCCCCACATGTTGCTGATCACTGCTGGTCAGTGACTTATAATTACACTTGGCTGTTTACTGGAAACACATCGGGTCAAATTAATTACACATTTCCTCCGAAGTCAACTTCCCTTCAGCCCAAACTTTGTAAAGTTTGATTTTGCTCTGGCCGGCTGGGTCTGACAGTGCCTTCCGGAGCAATAAACTGGGTTATGTGTTGTGACCCATTCCTTATCAAACCCATGCTACGCGCAGCCCCATGTCTCCATAGCAGACGTGCAACAGCTCCTCTTATTGCCTGTTTATTAACTGCCCTCACTATCACACACCTTGTGATTATTATGGACTCGATTACATCTCAGTATCTGAGTCGTATCGCTGAACGCTCCGTTTTAATAGGCGCGTAGTGCATTTACATGCGATGCACCTCATTCTGTCCGCCTGTCCTTAAAGACTGTCTCTGGAACAAAGACTCATTATTGCTCAACACACCAATAATAGATAAAGCAGGTTGGCATTTATCAGGCTGAGGAAGGATATGGTTATGTCATGTTTCCTCACGCCCAGTTACTAGTCTGTTCCCAGAGTATAGAAACCATCTTATCTTTGTGAAGATTATCTACTTGATTACTTTTACCCACAATGAATTGTTATTAATTACTGTGCCAAATATCATAACCACTTACACTGCAAAAACACAAAATTTTACCAAGTGTTTTTGGTCTAGTGCATATACCTTAGTACAGCTGAAATAAGTCAAAACTAACTTACAAGTTACCTGTCAGCAAGATATAGGAGTCAGTAATTCCTTAATATTGATGACAAAGTGGCAGTTTCATTTCACTATAACTAAACATTGTTTCCCATGTTAGAAGTGAAATAATCTGCCAGTGGAATATTAAAGAATAATTGACTATATCTTGCTGAAATGTTACGTGTAAGTTACTTTTAACTTTTTTCAAGTGAACTAAGATATTTGCACTAGAAACTACACCAAAAATACCTAGTAAGATTTAGTGTTTTTGCAGTGTAGTAGCAGTTAGAAGTATACATCCATTCATTTTGGACATGATTTTCAAGATCATTTAAATGTATCATGAAATTTATTATGGGAATTTAGATTAAAAAAAAATGGCTCTTACAACACAGCAGCTTTATTGAATTTTATAAACAATAACTGGTTAATAAGTCTGGCTTCTTTCTTACTTAACATTTCACCGTTCTTCTGTACAGAACTGTTGGTAAAATTAAATTTAAATGGCTGTTAAGTACAGTCCACAAAATTTTAATTCCAGATGTTTTAGAAGCTTATTCTTTTCCTCTTTTATATTTTGCTCTTATCTAAAATAATAATAATAATAATAATAATAATAATAATAAGTGTTCACGTTTCAACCATCATGTTATTGATTTGAGCCGAAGCTCAACAATTTGGAGGAAGTCCTGTGTTGTGCAACAAATAGGTTTGGTTTGACTATGAATAGCTATTAATAATTAATAAATGCCAAAGACAATTATTAACAAAGTTAATAAATGAGATCAAAATCACCAAGTCGGGACGCCGCCTTATTATCAGGAATTAATAATCAAACAGCTTCAGTTCTTGTTTCATTGACAGCCTGCTGGTTTGGTGTTAAGGAACTACAGGCAGCAATAAACACAAACCACTGCTCTCTGAAACGTTACTTGTTAGTTAGTTTTGTCTTATTTGAATTCATATAAGATCTTTGCTGTAGAAACTAGACCAAAATTACTTGGTTAGAATTGGTGCTTTTGCAGTGTTAAGAAATAAGAAAGAACGGAATGATGTAAACGATCAACAATAACTACAACAATTTTCATAAATTCATACATTAGAGAATAATGTAGCTAAGCATTATTAACTCTTTTAATGTAAAAAGTTTTACAAGGTTTTAGATGTGACAACTTGTGATCTGCTGGTCTGTTGGATTTCCAATTGTGCAAAAATAATTGCTGAGCATATCGTGATTAACAAAACTGGCAGAGTCATTCTGCCCTTTGACCTGGAGGCTTTCAGCATCCAAACAGTGGATGCACACACACATCCTTTTAGAAACTACTTCCAGGCAGCCGGTCCGTGTCCCAATTGAATTTATTTAATTTAAACAAAGGTGGTAGAACTCAGACTGTGATCTGATCAACATGTTGTTTAGATGTGTCTCTCAAAAGCTAAGAACAGCTGCTGAACAGTGAAGCAAGAAGGTATCTGTTAGTTTGGTTAGTTACCACTAGTTAGTCAAGTCTAGTTAGAATGGCTGAAACCCAGTGAACTGTTTTTCAGTTCACTGGGTCATTTTTACAAAAAAGTCTTTGTCAGGGCTTCAAGTTATAAATGTGGTATTGGTTAATTCGTTATCAGCTATAAAGTACTAATTATAATCATTTTAATTTATTATCGAATAAATATAATATCTGGAAACAACGTGGTAGCAGCTAATGAATAAGTCCAGGTAGTCAATAAAGCCCTGTGTCTGTAGTTAAATGCCACTACAGAATTTCCTGTGACATTTTTTGTAACGTTCACACATTGAGCCGTTTAATTTCTGATTAGGAAGTCGTTTAAATTTTTTATGTTTCCTGTTTTTCTCTTATTTTCTGGTAACTGATTCACAGACAACCAAACCTCTTCACATGTAACCAGCTGAGACAAAACAAAGTTCACTAAAAATACGAATCAAAAGCGCAAAACACAAGTCTCACAAAGTATTTATTTTTTTTTGAATAATTTCTTGTGCAAATATTCTAATACACTTGAAATAAGACTAAACTAACTTACAAGTAACTTTTCAGTAACATATAAGCCAATTATTCCTTAATGCTGGTAAGAAGTATTAGTTCTATTGACACATTGGGAACAAAGTAAATAAAATCAATGAAATAATCTGCCAATGGGATAAGTATTTTTGATCAGTATTAAGGAATTATTTACTCAAAGCAAACTTCTATATCTTGTTGAAAAGTTACTGTTAAGTTAGTTTTGTCTTATTTCAACTGTACTAAGATATCTGCACTAGAAACTAGACCACAGTACTTGGTAAGATTCAGTGTTTTTGCAGTGACTGATTGATATTTATCAGCTGTAAAACCTGGAAATTCACTGATTTATATCTGACACTAATGAACTCTTCTCACTCTAAACTTTAAAAATCCCTGTTGGCCAAAGAGCCAATTTCTTTGTAAATTCTCATAAATCACTGAATATGTTTTGACTAAAAGCAGTTCTGGTTTATTCCCCACAGATTCTCTCCTACAGTTTCAGTTTGCAAGTGAACATCTGAGCTAAAATAATGTCTGAATAACAGAATGTATTTGAAAATACATCAAAATACCAGAAACGTAAAAAGGTTCCTCAGGTCTCGAGAAAGTGTTCTTGAACATTTTTGATGCGTTGCGTGGTGTAGATTGACACCAGAGTGGAAGTAAAAACAAACAAATGTGCCTACATCTGGACAAGCCAACCTCCCAGCGTCCAGAGCTGTCAGATCGATCAAAAATACATCCTGAAAATCTGTAACTAATCTGTCCTCACCGCAACTCAACTAAAATCTCTGCAAAGCAGCAAGCAGCCCGTCCACCTTCAGCTGTAGATCATACTGCCACCTGCTGGACTTAATAAACTGCCTAATGTAAACAGAAAGGAAACAATGCACAAAAGCCTTTGTTTGGTCTGTGCACAACACAGAGCTACAGACTGGGGGGGGAGGCATCACCTCACTGGGAGGACTGGGGAGAGTGTGTGTGTGTGTGGGTGAGTGTGTGTCGGAGAGCAGAGCAAATGATCTAAGAGACAATTTTAGTCATCGCTATGTTAAAAACTAAAAGTCTGTGTGGAATAACAAAAACTTTCAGATGTAACTAAGAGCGAAGGACTCAACGATGGATTTAAGGTCCGTCTCGTAAATTCCTAAATCAGAACAAGTATCAGTCTTTGACTCACTTCCTGCACTTAAAAGACTAAATACAAAAATTAAAACGATGGAAAGTCAGTTTATCACATGAAACACATTCTGTTTTCTGGCTAATAATAATAATAATCATAAAAATAAAAATGCACAACAGAACAAATATCAGGCTCAAATCTGTCTATTTGTAGTGCACCTAAAAATACCCAGATCTTTTTTTAGGTCTTATTGTAACATAATTATCTGTACATTGTGTTACATGTAATGAGGAAATGGAGGATCTAATGACATGTAGTGAACATGCCGGTGGTGGCAGCTTCATGCTGTGGGGAACCTTTTCCTTGGCATCTACAGAAGATGGATCAGAGTGGATGGAAAAACGAAAGAAAACTTTTCAGATGCTGCAAAAGATTCAATAAATAGATCCATCGTCCAGCAGATCCCCCTGAAATGAACTTCATGTGTTAAAAAGGCCTAGTCAAAGTCCAGAGCTAAGTCCAATCATCAATCTGTGATGAGGGTTGAACATTTTTGTGCCTAGCAGATGTTCTCCATCCAAACTGAAAGAGGAAAGAATAAATCCAGTCTGTAGACGTTTAAACCTGGTGGAGATCCATCTGGGCTGGATGCAAACATCTCTAAAAAATAAAAAAAAACATATATGATTCCTTCCACTTCACAACAAGGCTGCAGTGTATATCCATCACCATCATTAACAACCCTGAGGTCACATGATAAAGATCCAAAAAGGTTGAATACTGAATGTGAATACTTTTCTAAGGGACATGAAGGGCGACATCCAGGACGACCTGCATCAGCATCCTTCACTGCAAAAACACTAAACCTTAACAAGTCATTTTGATCAAGTTTTTAGTGCAAATATCTTATTACGCTTGACAAAACTAAATTACATGTAACTTTCCAGCAGTAATTCCTTAATATGGATGAAAAAGTATCAGCTCCATTATTTTACTTTATAACAAAACATTTTTCCTGTGTTACAAGTGAAATAATCTGCCAGTGAAATTAGCACTTTTCCATCCATATTAAGGAATTATTGACCTAAAACAAGCTCCTATTTCTTAGTTTTGTGTTTTTTCAAGTGTACTAAGATAATGGCAGTACAAACAAGACCAAAATGACTTGGTAAGATTGTGTGTTTTTGCTGTGTTCAAGTCCTGGTAATGCTGTTTAAAGTGACAACGAGGTATTTTCTGTAAAGGTTGAACCACAGCAGCATGAGAAATACCAAGAAGTCAAAGGAAAATGACAGAATTTGCAGCAGTGGTCACTGCAGAGGTTACTACAGGCCTGGGCTTCCCTTAACACAGTACAGAAATAAAATGCAGCGACTTCAGTGATGTAATGATGTCTTCAGAAGGTCCATAGAAAAACACCTGTGTTTTCTCCTGACCTTATGACTTGGTAACATTCGCTGGCATTCAGGCAGGACATCTTATCTGTTAGATCCCCCCCAACAAAAAAAACAAAACAGAAAAGAATAAAATATCAACAAAATATGCAGCTTGGTTCTGTATCTGCTGGATCAAATACCAGAAGAAGTGTAATAGAAGCAGGATGTGCGTAGAGATGAGGAAGATGCTGGGGATGTGTGTGGGGGTGGGGGTGTGTGGGGGTGTGGGGGTGTGTGTGTGTGTGTGTGTGTGTGTGTGAGTGAGTTCCAGGGAGATGAGAAGATGTCTATGCAGCCTGGTTCTGATGGCTATCATGAGCAGCTGGAGCAGGACTGGACCTGCTGCTGATACCGTCAGATTCTTTGGAGGACGATTTGAAAATACGAAGGAGAATCAGAACGTTACATCAAGTTTGAATTTGAGCCTCTGGTTCCCCCTAACATGCTATAGTAGCTAGCTGCTCTTTATTGCAGTTACGACGTTGTTAGCAGTGGGATTTATTTGCAGAGCCTCCCCTTTTTCGCAGCGAGCCTCACGCTGTGAATTAGAGCCACCGCTGTAGTCGCATTTAAACCCTCTGCTCCCTCGCTCTGCTCGGCTCTTTGAACTTGTTTTCTCTTTTATTAAACTTTGCCGCCCGCATTTTTGGCCTCTTTGGCCTCCCACACTTTTTAATCACACCAGAGCTAATGTCTTTAATTTATTGTTCATTTGGACATTTTCCCCAGGCTCCAAGCGCCTCTAAGATCATGAGTTTGTTTACTTTTTTTGTGGTGTTTTTCAGCTTCGCTGTTGTGGAAGAATGTGTCTCTGTGGGGGTGTGTGTGTGTGTGTGTGTGTGGCGGGACCAAAGAGGAGAATAGAGAGGAAGAGGAGTGAGAACTTGGAGAAATCTTTCTGCAAACAAAGATAGCTGAGGGCCGTGTGACTAACATGTTAGCTTCACTGTAAAACATACGTAGTTCGTTACTTGTATGATAAAAAACCCCAACTCATTTTATATAAACAGGTTCTCATTTGCTGTTAGAAACTACAAATTTCATATGAAGTGAAACTCATTTTATCTATGTTACCTTTTTATGTAAATTCAACAGAAGCACCTTGGCTGTGAACACATGGTTTCACTTTAAGGTAAAAATTGTTTACATGATTCTATGAAAGGGCATTTATTGGATAAAATGGCAGAAATAAAACTCCTAATGTTGCCACACTATCAGTGTTTACTGTCAGATTTTAGCATCAGAAAGCGGTAATGGAAAAAACAAAGTGCTTATTTGAATTTTGTTCCATGATATAAAATAGCAAACTGTAACAAAAGCTGTTTTTCTTTATTGTGGTAGAAATTACGATCTTGGTTTTCATACAAAATGTATTTTAGAACAAGAATAATGGAAGCAATTTTTTTTTTTCTTTTCTGAGGTTTTTCAGCTCTGGTTTCTAATCGAATGTAGTTGAAGAAACATGCAAAGACTGAGGTGTAATGGCAACACTGAGTCCTCCAGGTTTAATTCCACCTTCTGCTTCATCTCAGAAATAAGTACGTCAATAAGAGTGGCTTGAGTCAGTTTTAGAAACAGTAAATCTACTTGCTACTCGATGTTTTTGATTTGTATGTCTTTATTTAGGACTTGACTCCTGGGTTAAGTGGAGAGATCTGATGCTTTCTTGAGAGCTGCAAATCAGTGAGTCGGTCCCACAGCCTCTGGATATTTTTTTTATTTACAGAGTGTCAGATATTGCCGGGGAGCTTTTGTTTGAACAACAGCTGCTCATTTGGCCTGGGCATGCTGGCACCAAGCCGCCACTCAGACCTGGCAGTGCTGCTAATGGCATTACACATATTAGACGTTTGGCTGACACTTCCCAATCAGGAGTGGACTTCTGCAGGCTCCCTGGCTCTGTTTACGTCAGGCGAGGTGCTCCACTTTACACTCGTTGGTTTATCATATAAAATCTAAGTAAAATGCAATGAAGTTTGTGGATTTAGCATGACAAAATGTGGAAAGGTTGGAGAGGAATGGATCACTTTGGAGGCAAACGGAACCTGTACCAGTTACTCATCTTTGAATTCATGAAAAATACTTTTTTAGTTTTCAATATTGTCACCTTCTAAAAATAATGTCATTTTTTAGAAAGACTTATTATTTTTGTCTAAATCCGTCTTTTGGCAATAAAAAGGTGTTTTTTTCTTCTCAAAATTGTTTTTGGCAAAAAAAAAAAAAAAAAAAAGGCATCTTTTTTATACAAACAGAAAAGGCAACTTTTTTTTTTTTTTTTGGCAAAATGTGTGTTTCTAAACACACATATTTATAAATGTGCGAGTTTCCAAATCAGCCTGGTGACTCCTGGTTAAAGATGCCAAACTTGTCTGAAAGCTTAACAAGAAAACTTCTTCAAATTCGCGTTTTTATTTAAGAGTGACTGTTGTGTTTCAAAAGTGGCATCTTGTGATGATGTTTGCTCTGCTGGTGGGAGCAGGGAGAGACCTGCCCCATGGAACTGATGGGCATGGGGCAGGATCAGGGTCAGGGTCAGTTGACGGGTCGGGCTTGGAACCCGATGATAACGGCTTGCAGTTCTAATTTAAACGTAGTTAACGCTGACAAGATTTCAGAGTTGTTAACTTGGGTAGCAACATGCATGTAACATTTTCATTCATTCATTTTTTTCCCATTCATAATGTGTATATTACTGTGGGACGACTACTGGGTGAGATGAAGGGTACAACCTGTTAATCAAAGCATAAAAACAAATTCCTTGTGTGTTTGTAACTATTTCATTTTCCTTTGATAAGTGAAGAAAATAGTTTAGGTTAAATAATCATTCCTAGATGGAGTGAATTTAACTGGACTGGCCTTTGTAGTATTATTGTTGATTTATATTAACAAACTGAACTGAACTGGCATCCTGTCAATCAGCCTCATAATTACAAGGAGAACAAAACATTTTCTAGAAGTTTATGCCGACTTTTATTTCCTTGTAATTCCCACTAATGTCAGCTTGTGAGCGATATAACATATTGGTAAACTTAACAGGTAGGTCTTCTCAAATAAAAGATGAATGTTAAAACTCCATGTTTGATTCATATTATAAAAAAATGACTAAAAGTGAGAGCTGTGTTCCAAAACCTTTTATCATTTTGGAATATTGTTACTTTGACGAAGCTGTTAAGCAAATATTTAATGGAAACACGGAAATTGCAAAATGATGTTTATTCAGCATTACCGGAATAATTATGGAAAAATAAATGATATGGCAACATCAGTAAAATTAACTTACTCTGCTTTGAGACGGTAGCAAACTGTTTTTTACATCCTTCATCCTAATGTAGACACACTGTACAAAAAGACACACACGTCATGTTGAAACCCTAATCATGTTTG
Source organism: Brachyrhaphis terrabensis (assembly GCA_903067065.1). Lineage (NCBI taxonomy): Eukaryota > Metazoa > Chordata > Actinopteri > Cyprinodontiformes > Poeciliidae > Brachyrhaphis > Brachyrhaphis terrabensis. The sequence goes on from CAEGAG010065114.1 coordinate 9,079, forward strand.
AGATATGCCACCGTTCATAGCCAGATGAGAAACAATATGGCAGTGGCCATAAAAATAGCTCAAAAATACAATCAATTTAAATGCAATTAAAATTACATGTGAATAAGTTGTAACACCATCATCGTCCTGCCACTTCCTGTTGTCTTCTTCATCTTTTCCACCAGCAGTAACATCCAGTTGTTGATCATGTGATTCAAACAAAGTGTTTCCGTTGTAGTTCTGTGAAATACACTAACAAAAGAATACACAAAAAAAATACACTGGATTCCTGATTCCTTGGCTTTTCTGTTGAATCCCTTCAGACTCTTTGTCTCTGACTGGAGCTCCGTTGGGGGTGTGGAGGAGGATGGAGCGAGGAGGGGAGAGTCCTGTCGCCCAGGGCAGTCCCGAGCGGAGGGGCGGCAGTCCGGAGCTTAGCGGGCTCCCGCCGCCAGGAAAGAAAAGCCGACTGGAGCTGAACGGGAGCCCCACCGGGCCACGAACTCGCCACAACGGAGCCCCACCGCGGCCCCTTGGAGGTAACCGTAGAGCTGACAGAGAAATCTGATGGAGCGGTCTTCACTGTAGAGATTGAAGAAACAGTGAAGATATTTGATATTAGTTATCTTCCACAAATGACATTTGCAGCGTGGTGAGAAGAACTGTCATAAGTGAATGAAATACAGTGATTTTTTTTCGATCCTTTCCCTCTGCCAGGAGGTTTTTAGCAGCGTTGTACTCCAAACCCACAGACAGCCGCTGGCTGCGCTGCGAGCCACATGGCTTGAGTTTGGCTCCGTGTTCCACGCTGTAGTGCTATGAGAGCCCTGAGCTGTTAATCTATAAGTCAGGGGGGAACTGTGTAACACAGGCTTACCAAATGAAGGAGATTGCTCCATATAAACAAGATTTATACAAGTCACTCTGGGTTATCGATCCCCGCATTAACTGCGAAAGTTGTTTCCTCCCTGTGTACAGCTGTTCATGTGAGTGCCTCCGTGTCGGTGCTTTTTATGCTTTTGCAGAAATGTCTCGATCTTTACCTGTCCTTTCACTTTATGAAGAATTGTTGCATCATGAATACTTCCTGTCCTTTTCCACTCTTTGCCAGCTCTACAGAAAAAAAAGATAAAAAGTGAAATTGCTAGCCCAGATTAAAGTTTGTTTTCAGTGGCCTTTAGAAGGGTCATGTCCACATTTAATCAAAATGTAGAACAATACAAAATAAGGAATTTGGCTTAGAGACACATACTGTAAATACAATCACTGACGTGTCCAACAAACCTTCAGAATACAGCTTAGCTTTACTAGTATTCACTAAGGAACGACCAGCACTGTGTTGGCAGCATGTTCACAACCTCTCTCAGGGTTGTGATATCCAACCATCTGGCTGGAAAATGTGTCACTATATAATGATTTATTTTTTATTTTTAAGCACGGTGGCAAAACATTGAAACTGCTCCCATGTACTGAGGCGTACTGTGTGTGACCTGTGACCCCTGTGTTGTCCGGGACGGTTGAGACTTCTGTTACGTCCACAAAGGGCACAAAATATTTGAGGACTCGTAGGCAAAAATGAGGATTCAAAAAGTCATTTTATTTCAAAACTCTCTTGACCTTTTCTTTTGGTTCAGCTTCTTTTGATTTCCTGTGGAGGAAAAGAGAGAATTAAATCCTCAGTTCCCCGTGTCCCTCCCAAAAAAGGAAACAAAAATCCCAAAGTATGAACAGAAAGTTGGACCTGGTGAGCCAGTCAAAGAGAACAAAATGGACCCTATACAGGGTCTTCGAAGCCCCTACTTGCACCAGACTAAAGAGAAAAAAGAATCTACTGCAAAGAAAGCGTTGAAAACAGGACAACCGGTCCCACCAGGCCGATTGCTTACATTTCTCTGCACAAGTTCCTGGTGGAAACAATGCTAGCTAGTTTCATGAGCTAGCTGGTGGCTAGCCCTGTTTCTTCTCCACCCATCAGTGCTGTGCAGAGAGTGGCATTCTTTTGACTGTGACTCTCAACTCTCAGCCTGCTACTGCAGTTTGATGGGAAAACTGTTTCCTGCTGAGAAGTTTCTTGTGTGAGTCATGGTGCTAAAAATGTACTTTTGTTCTGGATTCACTTGCAGATATTAATATCGGAACAGTGCATCTCTACTTTGGATGATATCATTAACATGTGCATGTCGTCTAATGTTTTTTTTTCTTTTTTTTTTTTTGGTCTATTTCCTTTCTGGTTGTGATGTTTGTATTTTGATGCATTTACACCAATAATAGTTTATTTAATGCCAACAATGCACATTCATGATATTTATTATGATTCAAGCTGTTTGACTCAGTTTTCTACTTTTAGCACTTTAAAATGCTTCTCCATCCAGTCCAATAGTTAGACTTCGTGTTCCAATAGAAAATAAATCATGGGTTTTCAAGTGTCTGTGAGAGCATTAAAATCTAAGTTTGTCCATTGTGATACATTAAAAAAACAAAGAAATATTGTGTAATATCCCGGAGTGAGCCCCAGTATAGGAAAAGATGCAATATTTTAGTGTCTCTGTTGGCAGCTTTGTCTTTAAACGCTGGAAAAAAGGAGACAGAAGGGTTTCTTTTATAGGCGTATTATAAATCCTACAGCATGGAAATTCTGACTAAAGACCTTGGAGAGCACACATTTTGAAACGTGCAGCACAATAATGAAAATCGATCAATTTATTTTGACGTTATGCGGTCCATTTGATGTAAATATATTTTAGAATTTATGTCGTAATGTTCCTCGGACGGAGGATCTGGGATTCCCCCCACCAGCAAAACAAAAACAGTTTCTGTGGGTTTTTGAAGAGTTTGTGAAGATAATCCATCTGTGGTTAGGCCGAGTCAACAAATCGGCAGGAGGGTCAGGTCTGACCGGCGGGATGCAGCAGGAACAACGATGGCGCGCTAAACAGAAGAAGGAGACGAAGAAGAAACCGTGTGGACAGCGAGGCAGGAGAAGGACGGGGTTTCCTGCGCTCGGCAGAAGCCACGGCTTGTAATAATGACGGGTTGACTTTGAACACAGGAAACTCCATGTGTCGCCCCCGAAACCACACGGCTGCTGAGAGGACGGGGGCCAAACGCTCACACGCAGACTGCGCCACGCAGCAGATACAAGCTCACACACCAGCCGTCGTACGCGGCAACACTGCGAACCTGCCAAAACACACATATCTTATTTTAATATCTCCACTCACTCATCCCTCAGCATATTAGAGGGATTAGAGGTTTTTGAGGCAACGTCGCATCATCCAAACCAGATCATCCAGGCTCGAGATGCCGGAGACGACGCGCGGAGCTGGAGATGGAGAGAGACGGAGGGAGAGGAGCGCGGGACGGAGGGAGCTACTCCGTGTTGACAGTTATATTTCCCTGTTGGGGGAAATTCACTTACTTCAATTGGCACGGCCCTCCAGTGTGTAATTCACTCCATGAGAGCCTGGAGGATTGGGAGCCGAGTGATTAATGAGGAGGAAATAGAAATATCGGAATTGACTGATTAAAACAATGGAGGAGATGGATCGGGGTCTGTGTGCGTGCGTGTGTGTGGACTTGAACCGTTTACCATTTACTTGAGAGAACCGTGAGTGTGTGTGGTTTTGTTTGGCCATACGGTGAAACACCAGCGCCTGTATTATTAGAGCTGGGACGCTGCCTAAAGCTCCCAGTCCATCATTTCTTCAGGGGACTTTAAATAACGGCCGGTTGACAGATGGCCCAAAACCAAAAGCCTTTCAGAAAAAAAGCTCCAGATTGGAGCAGAGGCATTAGTGTGAGAGCAGAGAGCCGAGGAGGAATTTTTGGAATTGGGCTCTTACTGAAGACCAGGTTTCTCCACTGTTATTGACCGTGTTGCCATGGTAATCGATCCCCTTAAACTGTTTCACTTTGTGTCTTAAGATACAAAACATCAATGTGGTAGACCAACAGTAGCTGTGTTCTCATTACAAAAGTGTACAAAACTTTCTCCATATTCCACCAATGTCGAAAAATGTCTTTTTTTGCAATTGCTGTGTCTCTGTTAAGTAACAAACACAATTAAAACCCCACATGAATAAACTTATTCAGGCAATAAATCTTTCAAAAATATGTCGCCCCATCAACCTTTAACTACTTCCTGTTTTCTTCTTCCTGGTTTGCACTGGTGGCAACTTCTGGTTGTTGATCATGTGACTGGGATGATGGGAAAAAAGTGTTTCAGTTGCAGTTTTGCGAAATAAATCAGTTTTGATTTGACCAAAAATCCACCTGATCCCAGTATCAATTTTTATTTTTTCTTCGAGAAACGAGTTTTTCGAATTGTCTCCATCAAGCAAATTTATTTTCGAAATGCCAAATTGCACAATTATGTTGTCAGTGGAAACACATCTACTGAAGAGTGGAAAGAAGGAAGGTGTTAATAACTGAAGGCCAGAAGAGGTTCTGTTTGCGCTGTGCGACAATAACCTAAGAAACGCAAATACAAATCACAGATGAATGTTTTTCACACGATAAATCATTTAAGAAAAACCATCATTTTCTTACCACTTCTTTTCTTCTTCATCTTTTCTGCCAGCATCAGCATCCAGTTGTTGATCACATGACTCAGGTGGTGCAAAAAAAGAAGTGTTTCCATTCAGTTTTACTATACACTAATTTCCTAAAATAACCTCATTTTAGCAGCAAAGCTTTTTATCAAAAAACCTTTTCTTTTTTTTTTTTAACCCCACCAGGGGGCTTTTTTGTGGGCTCTAGTGTCCCTTACTTGACAGTAGGCTGACAGGAAGGGGGTAGGAAGAGGGGGGGAAGACATGCGGCAAATATCGTCGGGTCTGGGAGTCGAACTTGCGACTGCAGCGTCGAGGGCTGAAGGCCTCCAAGTGTGGGTTGCGCTAACCCCTGCGCCACCACGGCACGCCTCCCTTTTCTTTTTTTTTAATTGCTGTGTTTTCATTAAGGAAATTTATTTTTGTACTTCCAATTTGTGCAACTCTGTGGTCCATGGAAATGCAGCTAATTAGAACCTGTTAGCTAACATGCAAAGCGCCACGTGTGGCGGCGAGGACCAATCTGAGGACGCCCAGTAACTGCAGTCGATTCTTCACGGAGAAAGGCAACAATTAAGCTGTTAGACATTCTGTTTAAAGTTTACAACAAGCTGTGTTGGGGACAGCAGACGTGTGGACTGAGCCGCTTTGGTTAGATGAGACCAACGTTGTGCTCTTTGACATGTTCTGGATGGAAGAAAGTTTTAGCGTGTCAGTAGCCTAGGCTGAACCCTGTGTTGTGCACCGAGAAGTGAGAGTGACTCAGACTGGAAGGGCATTAAGTTGTCAGTATTCCATTCGCTCCAGTTCCAGTAAACCTTTGCGAGGCACCCGGGTAACTGAACAGTCTGATTTGGACTTGATGTGGTCCACCTGGAGGCCAGTGACTGTTAGGTAAAATATGTGACCTGCATGGAAAGCATTAGAGGCATCGTAACGGTTATTAATGCCCTAATGAGGGCAGCTGCTGTTATCACAGTGACTGTTTTGTGTATTGGCTTTGCATATCTGTGAGAGGAGTCATTCCTATGAATGCCTATCTAATATTCCGTTAAGCAGCTGGACGGTGCTTTCTAAAACTGCTCTGTATTATTTATCTGACGTTACTGCTTGACTAAAGCGGGTCTAAGGTGTTCCAATACCTTTCAAGTGAAACCAAGAAAAAAATAAATAATCAAGTGATCTCAGGCTTCACCGACACCAGATGCGCTCCACATGTTTCTCATCTGAGGAGACCAATTTGTGCCGGGATGATTGTCAATTAATGCCAGGGTCTTAGAGAGAAGTCCTCGTTGTTCTCTTTAACTCATTGTCGTCCCTCCACAGGTCTGATGATTCCCGTTTTCTGCGTGGTGGAGCAGTCGGACGCGGGGCTTCAGAGCGACGGGTGTGAAGGAAGGGAGGAGCACGCCGAGTTTGTGCTGGTCAGGAAGGACATCCTCTTCTCCCAGCTGGTGGAGACGGCCCTGCTGGCGCTGGGCTACTCCCACAGCTCAGCCGCGCAGGCCCACGGTCAGTCACACACACATCCCCATCAGCTTTGTAATCGCAAAATAAGTTTCTCTGAGCTCATGCCGTTTGGAACAGTTCATACAAGACATTTACATACACGGTATAAAAAAAGGATATTTCCCTTTGTCACTGCCTGACTTTATTCCAGGCACAGTTGGTCGGGTCTTACGTCAATTTAAAGTTGCTATATCTTAGGTCCAAATTCCCGATTCTTAAAGATGCTGCATTCATCTATGCAAAAACTAAAGGAGAAGCTCTGGTGAAGATGGGAATGAAAGCTGGTGAGGAAGCGTCTGCAGCTGCGTTTCCATTGACCATATAATTGCTCAGTTTGACATTTTGAAAATAAATTTGCTTAATAGAAACACGGTAATCTCGCCTTTTGATAAGAAATTTTGATGCTAAGATGAGGTGAGGTTTTGTGGCCATATTGAAATTGGTTTATTTTGCAAAACTGCAATGGGAACGCTTGGCATCACAGGGCAGCTGATGTTACCACTGGCACAAACCATGAAGAAGAAGATGACAGGAAGTGCATCGGAGGATGATACAGGCATGTTTTTAGTAACTTATCACTCATCCATGTCTGATTTTAATTGGGTTTCTTATTTCGTTGAAACATCCCAATTGCTAAATTATTTTCTTGCAACATCAGTTTGATTATTTAATTGATTTTCTTTTTCGACATTAATGGAAAATTGTCAAAAATATTGAGCACATCTGCAATGGAAACAGCTGCTGCTACTGGTTACTAGTGGTGTCCATATATGGGCTAAAAGGTCATTCAGGAAGGAAGAAGCCAGTATTATAAATTAACATAAAATGATGAATTACTGTTTACAAATACTATAAGTGAAAAAAGCCTTCATTTTTGGACTAAACTGTGAAGTGTGGTGGCAGCAGCATCATTGTGTGTGAGTGTTTGACTGCAGGAGCGACTGGTGCACTTCACAAAATATAGACATCAGGAAGTCAGAAAATATTGATTTTAAAACATCAGCCGGACTGAATGGGAGTCTTTCAAATTACCAATGACACTAAGATTATTTATGAATCGGTTACTAAGTTGCTTACAGACAACATGTTTTGGATAGGCCATTGAACAGCTTTAACCTCATCAAATGCACTAATAACATGTAATTTTCCTGTGTTATAAGTGAAATAATCTACCAGTCAAATCAGGACTTTTTCATCAATATTAAGGCATTATTGACTTAAAACGAGCTCCTATTTCTTTCTAAAAATTACTTTTTTGTCTCATTTCACGTGTACTAAGCTATTTGCACTAGACACTAGACCAAAAATACTTGGTAAGGTTTTGTGTTTTTGTCGTGTAGCCTCCCGATTCCTAATGCCGCCCTGAGAAACTTCCCATCTTTGCTTTCCAGCTAGCTTAAGGTGCTTTTTAACGCATTCATCCTTGATCTAAAGCATACCAGGAGTGTCAATAAACTCGGTAAATGCTTGTTTTTGTTCTTTGTTTTTTCTCCTAGAACAGTAAAATGACAGAAAACTTCTGAAAGAAGCTTCTTTTAACAAGATAAAGCTGAATAGAAACTGCGTTACATATTTAGCCTCTCTGTGCCCGTCTCTGTGAGAGCTACAGTAGTCACAGCTCAGTATTCAAGGCAGGACAGCGTCCCTCTCATCAACGATCTGAGGGGAGTGTGTGATGTGAAGTGGTGTGTACAGAGCAGACATTGTTATAGTGGCAACAAGGACGAGAAAGCTTAAAAAACACACCAGAGACACAGACAGAGGCTGTGAAAGTCATTAAAGAGTCAACAAAGAGCTGGACAGGAATGTCCTCGCAAGACGAAAATACCCTGTGTGCGGGGTACGTGTGAGAATGTTTATGAAGCAGAGAAAAAGAAAAACTCTGTAATTTATTGTCGCACACATGGTAGTCATTGCAGCAGGACAGTGTCATTTACTGCTGTCTTCTCTCAAGTATGCAGAATATTCCATCTGGAGAAGTTGCCTCACAACGTTATAAAACGGGACAGCAGAGTGATGGGGGGCAGCAGAGCTGCTGGAGCTGGCTGAGGATGCTGGGAGATCCCCATCTGTTTGAAATCTCCTAACATTGTGTGCGCGTGTGTGTGTTCATGTTGTCCCATCTAATTCTTGTTTCAGCGATCTGAAACAAGATCGCAGACATATTTGTATGACATATTTGTATGCAGAGATTTTGCAAACTGCAAAGAAAGTGTCTTTCAAATGACTAATTTGTGATAGCTTATCATATTTGTTTTGCTCAAGCTACATTTCTGATTAGAATGATTCTCATATCAGAATGATATCTTTTGCAAAACTAATAAATTGCCTGTAACACATTAGTCATTTTTTTTAAATGACTGCAGTATTATGTAAAATCGACTTTTTAATTTTTTTTTAATTCGTTCATCAGAAACATTCCTGAGTGAGTGATGATTTGATTCTTTCATGTATGTTTGAGAAATCATTTAATCTCCATGACAACCATTAAGCTGTGTAAAACACCTGGGTGGACCTAGGTCCATCTTTGAGACGCAGCTCTTCCTCAGAGCTGCAGTTTCTAAACTTTCACCTCACAGAGCAGCCCTTCCCTTGACTTCCCCACTCAGCTCCTTCAGACTAGCCAGCAGCAAATAGCAAACAGCTGGTGAAACATCTGCTGAGCTCATTATAGGAGCTTCTTCTCAGTGAAATGGTAAAATGTGACTAAAGGGTTAATAGAGGAGCCATGTTGTGATGACTTCCTCAAGGCAGAGCTTCATTTAGAGCAGGAGCTCTTAAAGAGACAGAGACCCAATCTCGCTTTAAATCACAAAGTCAAATTTCTGTTAAGTCAAATTTTATATATAGAATTTTTATAACAACTGAAGGTGACACTTGATAGTGCTATAAAATGGCTCTATGTTTCTGGAAAATACATATTACTTTAAGTAAGTACAAAAAAACATTTTTTCAGGGTATGGCAGCATCCCTCTGTTTCAAACCAATCAGGACTGTCTAATCGAACACAGAGTTCAGAGGAACAGGTTTCTTTAACTTGTCACAGGTCTTTGTTGTTTCTGTTATAGCAGCTAATGCCTTTACTACCACTGGGTCTTTAGCTCTTATTTCTTCTCCAACCATCCTGAAACAGGCTCAGCACACACCATGTCTCTTGAAATTCACACTAAAGTGTGTGTATAACCATCATTTAGCATATTGCTCTCTAAAGACCTCAGTTATTCTTTAATCCAGATGGACAGGTCGAAAGCTGAAACTAATAAACCGGAGTTACTTTGTTGCATCCTGCATAGTTTTACTGTTATCTGCTGAAAGTCTTGCTCTCTCTCACTCTCATGCAGCCTAAATGACAATCAGACACATCTCAACATGTCTAGAATGTATAATTTTACAATACAGCTTTAAGTATAGTTTCTTGGACCATAAAGCTATCACAATGAAACTGTTGCGCAAAAAAAATAAAAAAAAAGAAGTCATATTTGTTCTGATCAAGACATCAGAACAAATATGGTTTAATATAGAATGGAAAGAATACCATTTTCAGATAGATTGAAGTTAGCAAAATTTGAAAAGCTCTGTTCTAGTCTTATTATAATTTGAATTATTTACATGTTATATGATTACACTACTACTCTTTTATTGAGGGGCTTTACGTAATTTTTTGTTTAGTTCTGCTAAACAAAATACATTTTAGAAGTATAGTTTCTTACTTCTCTGCTCTTCATTTTAACCCATTATCAGAGATGACGGTTGTCAGGACAACCTGGTAGCACTTCGGCACGGGATCATAATTTTAAGTCTGCAGTCGTCCAGTCTCTAAATCCTCTGATTTCTCGATGCATATCAACCAGAAGCTGTTTGCTGTGCTGAGGTTCAGCTCAGTCTTATAACTACAGATGTTAGCCAAATGCAAAACGGTTACTTTTACTCCTTAACTTGGTTAAAAAAAATAAAAAATCTTGTTCTGAGCTTTTTCTGCTGCAGGTTGTAAACTTCAGAACTGCAGTAAACAGCCACAAAACAATCACTCAGACAGCCATTAACCTATGCTAGCGTCCAGAGCAACCCGCTCCACAGTTAGGGGAAGATTTACAGATGAACGCTGTTAGTCGCACTTGTAACCTCTGTGTTTTTTTCTGCCAAATGACAAGTACGACCCACATCAATACTCAACGCCGGGCCCATCAAGGACAAGGCTGAGGGAGACTGGAGCGGCATTCACCTTAAAAAACGACCAAAGCTAATACAAGAACCCGTCCGAACACGGGCAGCGTGAAACAGCCTCAGACAAAGCCCTCTCACACAGACCTCTCTCCCAAGCATCTTCCAAATGAATACATTTTTTTTTTTCAAACAAGCGTTTATGTTAAATGAATAATTTTTGGCTTAAATTATACATTTTTTCCCCATGCGGTTTATGACCAAAATTATACAGAGTCCTAGCTATTTTCTCCCTGTTTGAATTGTGTCCTGCATTCTTGCGTCCCAGCGGTGTATTTAAAGCACCGCGGCCTTTCTTTAATTAGCTCAGCCCAGTAATTAGCTGGAAGATATTGTTTATTTCAATTATAAGGGTTTGGAAGCTTTTATAGAGCGGATGAGAGCAGACCTGTACTTTACAGCTTCAATCAGCAAACAGTTAACGGTGCCACGTCTCACAGGTCAGAAGGGGTCAAAGGGCGCATCCAGCTGTTCGCTGGAGAGTGGAGCAGATCAGAGAAGACAGTTTGTAAATGGTCTATTAAAATTAAACTGATGCTCTCAGTCACCAGTCACCACTGGTTGGGGACAAGACCTTCTTCCTACAGCAGGTGGCTTGTCATGAAGCCACACTCTTTTAGCAGAAGGCTCTTAAAAATTGACCTGTAATCAAAACAGGTCAAGTTTATTTGCAGCCAGGCAGTTCAGAGTGACAGAAGGTCGACTTTGTAACTGTCTTTATGTGACTCTCAGGGTTCAGGTCTGAGTCCATCTCTATGCCCAGATTCCAGGCCTCATCATTCATTTCTAGCTGTAACAACCGAAAACAAACGTAACGACTTTGGTATAGAAAACCTGAAGCTATTTAGGCTGAAATGCTTTGTCTTTATTTTCTAATGCTGGTGGTCAGTTTATTATGGAGCAGCACAGAGACTCACAGGACAAACAATCATGCGTGTAGAAGCTCATGCCTATGGGAAACTTAGAATATCCTGGTAACATAACACACATGACTGGATGTATAACGGGAAGACATGCAAACGTTCACAGAGGACAGCGCCTGTCAGGACCTTCCCACTGAGAGGAAACTCTTTTAAAGCTGCGCCACTAGAAACCTTCTTCTGTTCAAATTTACAAAGCCTACATTTCATCCAGTTTGATCACACATCACTAGCCTGTCACCAGCTGTGGCTACTGGACAGATGTTGCCATATTCTGCATCATTCATCGAAACTGTGACCCTTTAGGCTTTCCATACGTCCAGCACTCAACCTCCACTGCTATCCTAGATTATGAAAAGAAAACTGAAACCTTTGGTCTTCAAGTTCCTGTGTACCAGCCGGTCTGGCACTGCCGTGGTGTGGAGTGCTTTTTATTGTATCTTCATCCAGTCATTTCCTGTTGCAGTGTTGCACCAAGTATTTTCCGATGGTCGCTAAAATGAATGCAGAATTATGAGCAGATATGGAATAAGTCAGTTATTTTATCTTGTTCTGGGATTTAAAGGTTTGTAAATACAACATATCAGTTCAAAAGTTAGTCTTTAAATAGTTATATAGCAGCTGAATTAAACATAAAAGTTCTAAACCGAACATGTTGTTTTAGTAATCCTCACATTTTAAGAGTTTTTGATGAATTGTCTGTTTACATAGAATTTTTTTTAATAATAATAATACAAAAATCCCTGACAGTGTCAGTGTGGATGACAGGGATGAGTCAGACACAGGGGGTTTTCCTCAGAGCGTGCCAGGGGTGGAACCTGGAACCGTTTTAAAAGCAAGCGGCTCAGGCCGGCTCCGTCAACCATTAAGTCTCACCGTGGCGTGGGACAATGGGATTACTGTGCGCACACGCGCTTCCCCGGGAGTGTGTGCGCGCATGCGTCCATGCGTGCAGGCCCCGTGCGAGCGCTGATGAGAGGAGCCGGAGACGTGAGTGTGCGTTTGTACAGATGGGCACACTCAGACATGAGCCAAGCCACCAGTCGGCCACATGAAAGCTCGTCTCTGGGAGATGGAATTTTAATGTGGAAATGAGAACAATAATTCCTACTTTTAAATGCGCACAAGAAGCACAGCCCACTGATGGGGGCAGACCAAGAATGATGGATCAATTATTAATACATCACACAGCAAGCAGGGGCTCTGTGGGTGTGTGTGTGTGGGGATGTGTTTGTGCGTGTGTGTTTGCGTGTGAGCCACTATGTGTCCAGTGCTCTGTGTGCTGTCATGTGTCCTCTGTGAGTTCCTGTTTGTCTGTTTATTCACCCGTTCGCTTCCACCTAACTTGGCATTAGCTTCATGTTTGGATGTGCAGACGCTGCATGGAGGCAGGCAGTGGAGTCTGTCTGAATGTGTGAAGTGAAAAAAAACAGATACAACAATAATCCAACATTTCCAATTGGGCATATATAATTTACCAGTTAGGTAAATTTTAGGCGTAGCTAGAGCAGTATTATTTTAAATGGACTTTTTTGAGCCTTGCATCGTGTTATAATGTTGTTCCGTTATCTAACAACCTACCTGAAATGTTGACTTGATTCATTCATGCACGTTTGAGAAGTTCTCTAACCATTCAGTTGTGCCAAACACCTGGATGGACCTAGCCCCGCCTTCTAGGAGGAGGCTCCTCCTCCTGAAGGCAGAGTTTCAGTAAATAAGAAAGTTTTTAAAGAGACAGAGGCCCAATTTCAAGTCAAATTTCTTTTAAGTCATATTTGATATATATAGCATTTTTATAACAAATGATTGAAACATTGTTACTTTATTGTGCTATAAAATGGCTCTCTGTGGCTGGAAAATACATAATACTGCCCCTTTAAGAAAGGACAATTATCTGTAAATCTAACTGTGCCTACTATACTTAAGTGGTTTTATGCGTCCATCAGCCTACATGAACTGCAATTGCTCCGACACAGTTTGTTCTGATCCTGTTGGAGTTCTTGCCTGTTCCCATGGTGGTCTGAGGTTCCTCAGGAGTTCTTCTGGGCCCTGAGGGAGAACGGTCCATTCTGTACATGGTGTTTTAACGATGCTCCCTCTGCATGGCCCAATTAATGAAGAACACAGCTCGACCGAGTGGAAACACAGATATAGCTGGGCAGTAAACACACCGAAAAGACATCAGAGAACAGAGGGCAGAGAAAATGGGAGGAAGAAACGCACAAAGGACGACGCAAGGGAGGAGGGTGGATGATGACGGGGTGGGGGGTGGAGACAGGAGGAACATGAGAGATGATGGGAGACTTCTCTGGACGCGTCTGGATCTCATTTAGAGGATAGTAATGCGATTAGCTTTGTTTAGTTTTCACAGCTCCAGCCAGTCCCATGAAGAAGCCTGCGTGTGTGAGTCTGTGTGTGCTGGAGGGAAATGGTGAAACGTCCCCTCACATTATAGTTTTACTTTACACAACACCGAATTTAAAAATATAATGTTTAGCAAACATTTTAATACCTCTGGAAGTTCCTTACATTCATGTTGTTGACCAAAAGACTGTGCAAATTTGATTTATAAGAATACATTTGGTTAATGGAAACATGCTGATTTCGATAAAACAAAGATTTTTTGAGAAGTTTTGTTTGTTTTCTTTTGCGCTAGGATGAGGTGAGTTTTTTCTACTGTGTCAAAGTTGGTGCATTTAGCAAAACTGTAATGGAAACAATGTTTTTTTGCAACACATCAGCCACTCCAGTTTGTATGCAGCAACAAAGCGCTTCTTTGGACAATGTGCATCGCAAAATTGATCAAAAGTAGAGTGTCAGTAGCTGCACTCTTGATGACCATAAAATTGTGCGACGTGGAATGATGAAAATAAATGTGTTTAATGGAAACATGACAATTTTGATAAAACAATTTTTTTGATAAATAGTTTTGGTGCTAGGTTGACGTGATCAACAACCGGATGTTTCCACTGTCAGAAACGACGAAAAAGACATAGGAGGATGATGGTGCAAAGTGTTTTTTAACGACTTACTATGTGAACAAACCAATTCATGTGACTTTAATTGCATTTCTTGTTTAAGGGAAACACTGTAATTGCGAAATTGTGTTTTTTAAACCTTAGTGAAATATCGACATGGTTTTCAGCAAATTTGTAATTGAAACGCATGTAGTCGAAAGTTTTGAATACATAGATCTTCTGTAAAATGGGCGACCATTTCATTTACGAGGGTTTGTTGCTCCAACACTTCAATAAGACACCAACTTCTCCTCTGATGGCTGATAATGAGCCCTAGTGCTGTGGCTGAAACATTAATATATATTATGATTACATCTGTTGCCTCCATGATTTTCACGTGAACATGTGATTTTAATTGCATTTCTTATTTAAGGAAAACTCTGCACTTGCAAAATTGAGTTTTTTTCGGAAAACGTTTTACGTACATTTGTAATGGAAACACAGCTACTGTGTTTTATGGAGATGTTATGTGATGGAATTAACACAACGTGGGACTTCATTTTGAATTTTGAAGCGTTTTATTTTATTATTACAACAAACTTCACAATGAGGAATAAGGAGCATAGCATGAAGATGTAGTGGGGACGTAGGGTAAGGTGAGGTGGAAGGTTCACCCTCCAGTTGGACAACCAGCCTAAAGTAACCAGACCCACAGTGGAATGGTTTACTGTGAAATATGTTCCAGTTTTAGAATGGCCTGGTTAGGCTCTCTGTGAGGCCTGACATTATATGTTCCCACATGTGTTTCACCCAATCCGACTGAACATGAGCGTTTTAACAAAACCGACAGGCAGAAATTTTGGTCTCTGGATGTGCAAAGCAGGTAGAGTCATATCCCAAAAGTATTGACACAGGAAAGCTAAATGCAAATACATGCCACATTTTTATTATATTTAACAGTTTGATAAAAAACCAAACACTTCACAATAATGTGGAGTATATGCAACGCTACAAATACCATCATCCTGTTACGAAGCTCGGTCAGGTGTAAGTCCAGAATGTAGAACATTTGGTGTTTTAGTCTTTATGTAAATCTGTGATTTCTATTTGTTTTTTATTTCCTTGTATTTTGATTTTATTTTTTATAAATAGGGAATTTGTGTATTGAATAAAAACAATGATGAATGGCTTATTCATGTTGGAGTATCACAAACAATGCAGGTAAAATATACTTAAATTTGTGGTTGTGAAAGGACCAAATATGTCAGAAGTTCAAAGGTCATGGATATTTTTGCAAAGCATCGTATGTTTCTAACAACATTTCATAGAAGTGCTTCATGCTGAAGGGAGTCTCAGGCATAACGGTTCTGATGTTCTTTGTGTTTCTTACAAACAAAATGTGCCACAAATATTGGACTGCTGCCTTTAAGCCACACTATAGCTGCTCTAAATAATGTTCCCCTCTTTTTAATTTCAGATAGACAACCATAATGCTAAATTTATTGCTAAGGTTGCTTCAGACCTCAGTCTGTGTGGTCTGGTGACATTTTCTAGAAGCGGCTCTCGACGCTGAAGTGCTTTAAGATTTATAGTGCACAAATACATTTTACAAGAATAAAATCATAACCTCATCATCATTGAAACATTAAAAACTGAATTCTTAAAAGGCCAATTTCTGTTTGGTTTCTGCAAGAAACATGTTTCGCCAATTTAACGTTCAATTGTTTAGTTCTGGACTTTAAGTGGGCCGCTCTAACACAGGCGTGGGCAGTCCTGGTCCTTGAGGTCCAGTGTCCTGCCATTCTTAGATGTCTCCCTGGTCCAACACTTCAATCCAACAGATAAATCACCTCCTCATTGCAGTCAAGTTCTCCTGCACATGACCTCATTATTCAACATGCATCTAAAAGTTGCAGGCCTGGAGTTGCCCACCGCTGCTCTAACACATGAAGGAGATTTGAAGGTCGTCAACCTGAAGTGAGTCACAGGGGAGGTGGGGGTGTTTTCAGCGCGAACTGTTAATTTTCCATCAAACACAGTGTTTCACATTAGTCTCATCTCATTGTCTTCCTATGCCATAAGTCTTGCTATGTGACTTATGGCAAACTGATCTCTGCAGCTCCTCCAGAGTCGCCACAGGTCTCAGGGCTGCTTCTGCCATTAAAGCTGCAGTATGTAATTGGTATTAAAAACATCTTTTTTTTTTTTTTTTTTACATATTTGTTAAAACGGTCACCAGTTGTGATGGTTTCCTCTCTGAGCTGCTATCGGCGTCTGAAGAAATACATCACTCAGTCAAAAACAACCAGTCAGAGCCAGGTGGAGGGATTTAGCGCTGTCAGTCATCCTCATGTACTCACTGCTCAATGTGATAATCGCAAAGAAGCAACTTACCGTTAAAGGAAAACTGTTTATCTGCCGTCGGCGGCATGAGGAAAGGTGATGGAACACGATGGTAAGCATTCCCCAGGCATCAAAATGAAAACAAATCAGTAAAATGTACCCATTTGAACGCTAAATATTTAATATTGTGGTTTATTCAATTGAATATAGGTTGAAAAGGATTTGCAAATCATTGCACTCTGCTTTTGTTTCAATTTTACACAATGACCCAAAGTCATTGGAATTGGGGTTGTAGATGAGTGAACTGGCTACTGTTGGTAATCTTAAATGAATATTTGTATGTAAATGAAAGGTGCAGAGCATCAGTCTGAAAAGCGGTGGTTCTGTTTGCCTGCTCACCTGTCAGTCAGTCGTTAGAGGCTGACGGTTTGGAGCAGATGTTGCTCACGATGAGCTTAGAAATTTTTTTCATTTGTTTTTCAGCAGTTTCCACTCACAGCATATTAGGCATGACTACAGTTTTTGTGGTTGTGTTCAGGCACTTGCAGCTCTTGCTTCATATCGGGGAAACATGGGGGTGTTGGTCAGATATTTCAAAAATACTAACTGGAGCCTGTGGGGCCCACAGACCCGGCTGGTGTAATGCAGCTTTGTCTAATACATTTTTTTGTGTGTGTGCTGTAAGCTTTTTTCCCAATTTAGCATGAAAGTTCTGTAAAAAGAAAAAATCTGGGTGGTAATATTTGAGAGAGAAATGTTTCTCAGGCAGAGGGATTTAATTAACTAGACAGTCAAAGTGCTTGTTTCTAATTATTCTTTATTGTTTTGTTTTCCTCTACTTCAGACTATTAAATTTCAGTTATTCCTGAAATTTCAATAAAGTCAAGTCATCGGCGTAAATGCACAAGCTTGGAGAAAAATCGGAATACTCTTGTTTTTCAGAATGATACAAAAAAAAATAAAAATAAAAACTCTCCTAATGTCTCACCACAGAAATAAAAAGCAAAACTCTAATGTTATCACAGGATTTCTAAAGATTGTAAGGACATGCGCCTTTCAAATATATGTGCTTTTTAAAAAGATTTTCTAACAAATAAATGTTAAACATGTTAAAACTTGCATGGATCCTCTCTGTTTGTGTCCAGGCATCATCAAGGTGGGGCGGTGGAACCCTCTGCCCATCCACTTCCTCACAGACGCACCTGAAGCGACCGTGGCAGACATGCTGATGGAGGTCTATCACATGGTCACGCTCCACATTCAGCTGCAGAGGTCAGACTTCGTCCTTCCAACCAGCACTGGTTTAAAAAGCATGGAGGATCGCAGCTGGATGTCAGGTTGTTGACATCCAGCAACAACCTGACTGCAGACTGCAGTGGTTTTCAGATGAAAAAGCCCCGATGGAGAACTATCTGTTATCTGTCTGCGTCAAGTGTTCAGGGGGGGGGAGTCTGGTCTTCGGTACTTCCTGGTTCCAGAGAAAAAATGAAGCAGCATCCTGATGAGCAGATAAGAACTGATAAACTCCACATGAGAGGGTTTATTTGTTTCTATTGTCGTTCCACATTCCACACATAGGTTTGCTTATGTGTGTATCCAAAGCAAGGGCAAGGCTCTGCGCTGCTATTTCTTTAGAGTCTGACTCATTTATTTAAAGTTGAAAATAAAATAGCTAAAAAAACAACAGCAAAAAACAAAAAGACCGTCGAAAGAGAGAAGTTCACGATGGAACTGTAATCTGCAGACAAGGTTAAACTCTCCTCTGACTCCAACTGATGGCAGCCTGACCTACTTTCTGACTCATTTTGACAAATTATTTATTTGACCACTTGGGGGCACTCAGACTGTGTTTAAAGGGGGTAGTCTTCTGTCAAATTGACTTTTTTTTTTTTTTTTTTTACCTTTATACCATGTTATTTAATCCTAAAAAACATACCAGGTGTGTTGCCTTGATTCTTTCATGCATGTTTGAGAAACTCTTTGATCTCCATGACAACCATCCAGCTGTGCAAAACCCCTGGGTGAACCTAACAACCTCTTCAGAGCTGCAGTTTCCAAGCTTCTGCCTCACAGAGCGGCCTTTTCCCACGACTCCCCCACTCAGCTCCTTCAGACTAGCCAGCAGCAATTACCAAACATCTGGTTATTTCTTGACAATAAAAGAGAGAGAAAAAAACATGTCAAATGTCAAATTTATGCAGGTCAGGTTTGCTCTGTAAGAGACGCACATTCTTCTTATAATCCAGGACTTCACTCAGCGCTCAAACAACCTTCAAATGAATTACTGCCACCTACAGGACTGGAGTGTACATCTGGTGTATCTGCTCTGGTGTTCTTCCCTCTTTGAAACAGACAGTTTGTGGTTCTGACTCATCCACAGTTCTTATGTTATAGACTCCTCTCACTGTGACACATGGAGCTAATTTAAAATATTACAATATTCCCAATATTTCAAAATGCTCAATTAAGCAAACTTGTAGTGTCATAACTAACAGTTTTACAGCATAAAGGGATTAGGGACATAAACATGTTGCTTTAAGGAGCAGCCTTACATTTGTTTGCCTCCAAATACTTTTAATAATTATGATGAAGTGGTTCTCCTAACACACCCTATGTAATGATGTAAAACACGTCCCAAACGATTAGCGTGACTGATGCGTTTGTGTCTACGGATAGCAATGAATGATGTGTGTATCTGTGTGTGGGTGTGTGTGTGTGGTTTTGATTTGTTGTAGCTTTGCGAAGCTGGAAGATCTGCCCTGTGAGCAGTGGAACCACGCCACTGTCAGGAACGCTCTGAAGGAGCTGCTGAAGGAAATGAACCAAAGCACTCTGGCCAAGGAGTGTCCTCTGTCTCAGGTAGGCCGTTCAGGAGGAATCCACCTTTAACCTCGCAGGAGACGGGGTTCTGGTTACTGCAGCCGCTTCATGCCAAGCACCGTCTCCTCAGTCAGTTACAAGTGTGGCACCCGGCCCTGCTCCCATAATGTGTGCAATGTGTTTTCATGTTGTGTTTAATGCCATCTCTGGTGGGGGTGTCGATGGCTGCATTAATTGCTAGCATATGTGTGTGTGGCTGGAGATTCCCCTTCTGCACTGTGCTGGCTTGGCTTTCCATGGGTGGCTTCCAGTCATGATTAATGTTCCTCTGCTTCTACTGTGTGTGTGTGCGTGTGTGTGGGGGTGCGCCTGCGTGCATGTGTGCGTGGGTGTGTATGTAAATGCCATGTGAGTGTTGCGTGAGTCAAAGCATTTCATATGTTGTTAGTTATTATTTATCTTTTTCCTCTCTCCTTCCCTCAGAGCATGATTTCCTCCATAGTGAACAGTTCTTACTATGCCAATGTCTCCACTGCTAAATGTCAAGAGTTTGGCCGTTGGTATAAGAAGTACAAGAAAATCAAAGGTAAGGTAATACTCACACAGTCTGAAGTATGGCTTGGGTGATATGGACTTTACATTTTATCATATTTTGTGGTAATATTGTGATAATGATAAAAGTGATGATAACAACTGTTTATTACAGTTTTTTTAGCTAACACAGCAATCACAAATACTGCTCTTGAAAAACAAACTTGTCTGTAATATGCTTCTTTAGGATGCCAGTTACATAAAGAAGTGGGATTTGTGTCACTAAACTGCACACAGTGACTGCTTTTAATCATATTTTCAAATGAATTAATATTTATTAGTAATTTCCTTGAAGAGGAGAAAATAGTAAAAACTATTCTGAGAATTCAGACACTTTTTTTAACATCATTAACTGAAACAAATAATGACAACAATAAATAGAAATTCTTATCATGATAATAAATTTATCATGATAAATGATAAATGATGCGATAAATGTCAACCCATAATTTTAAATACTCTTAACATGTTTAAGCAAGAGTATGTCAACAACATGCAAATGCAATGCTTTCACATTCCATGAAATTATTCTTTTCACCATGATGCTATAACAATATATTCCAAAATGAACTGAAGTAAGAATAAGGAAAAATTAAATGCAAATTTTGATAAAATTAAAAATTTGTTTTTTAGGAAAGATCTCCGATCTGCAGTGTCCACAAAGCTTTGATCTGGTGTCTGATTATGTAATATTTAAGAATTCTAGAAAGTATGACAACAATGCTGTATGACAGACTGGTTGCTGGTAAGCCAGGTTCAATCATTTTAAAACAAGAGCAAACACTATGAGCAGTTAGTATGAATGTTATAACAGTCCCTGTGTGTATTTGGCAGAAAGTTCAGGCCCTTTCCTCAACTCTGAGATTTCCAAAAGATTTCCAACCAAAGTTTCCAAATTCTGCCTGTTGCAGTAAGGATGCTGCTGTTTTGGAATCTCATCCAACTGAAATCAGACGCAGTAACTAAAACATGTTAAAGTTTATGGTGCGTCTCAGACGGCTCTCAGTTTCCTGAGTTCGACTGAGTTAGACCTGCAAAAAAAAGTCTTTCTATTGCAGTTTAGTGAAATGCACTCATTTCAGTGCCGCTGAACAACCACCTCATCCCAGCAGGAAAACGTTTTTCTAAATTCTATTTATTTTTTCAATTCCAATGTCGACGCAGCTACTGACTCTCTGCTCGTTGTTTTAAGCAGGGGATTACCTGGAGAAGATGTGGACTGGTCGCGACGCCGCAGACATTAAAAGTAAGACTTTAACTCTCTCAGGTCACTTTCTTTTTTTTTGTTTTTTTTTGGTGCTTGTTTAACGTTGCTACTCTTGACTCCAGTTGAGAGGGACACCATGTCGGACTTCTGCGTGCTGGGGCCGAGGCCCCCGCCCCACCTGGCTCAGCTCAGCCACCTCAGTGCCGGTGGCCCCCTCCTCAAAGCTGGATCCGGGGACCCTCAGGCCCCATCGCAGCCACTTCAGCAGCCCCCTGTGCCCCAACAGCAGCCATCGCCTCACGGCCCCCTCCACCACAGCCCCCCCCTCCGCACAGGGCAGGTGCCGCCTCCTCCCCCGCCGCCTCCGCCGGGTGCGCTGCAGCCCTTGCTGGGGCCAGGTGGGCTCCTCTCGCCGCAGCTCTCCCCGCAGCTGGTTCGCCAGCAGCTCGCCATGGCCCACCTCATCAACCAGCAACTGGCCGTGAGCCGCCTGCTGGCCCACCAGCATCCTCAGAGCCTCAACCAGCAGTTCCTCAACCACCCGCCCATCCCCCGGGGTTCCTCCAAAGGAGCGGGCGACCATCCCGGGAGCAACCCTTCGGCCGCCGAGGTGTCTTCTGAAATCTACCAGCAGGTCAGGGATGAGCTGAAGAGGGCCAGCGTGTCCCAGGCCGTGTTCGCCAGGGTGGCCTTCAACCGCACACAGGTATGAGCTCTGGGGCATTGGGCACTACGCTGTAGGCTGTTACCATGGGTTTCACTGAAAAAGATGAGTGAATATAACCCAACTTCAGTCAAGGTTTTGTTAACATTTAAATGGCGAATTAAAATGTTGACTTTAATTTAAAAAAAAAAATCTGTTTAAATAAGTTGAGAGGTTTTGAGGTAAAAAGGTTTTAACAGTTAGTTAAAGGGGCAGTGGTATGTGTTTTCCAGGCACATTTTGTAGCGGAAACTTGTAGGAAACAAATTTGCATATATTTTTCTTAAGCAAAGAGAACTAATTAGGTTTTACAGTGTATGATGCTCTCCATAGCATCATACCGTTGCATTCTCAGTCACAGAAGTCATACAGTAGCTCATCACAAGCATCAGAACGTCTATAATGGAAGGGCTGCTCTATCTTGTCCTGTGGTCCTGTGATTAGCAGCAGCTTGCTGGGCCATTGGGTCGGCTCCCCCCGCGTTCGCAGCAGCACAAACACCTGATGCATTCAGGCTGCGCTGAGCCGCTTACAGCACGCCCCATTAGACCAGAGTAACAGGAGGAGGCTCAGGGAGGCCAGGTGTGATGGAGGGAGGCAGCTTTGTGTCTGTTTATAGAGCTGCACTTACATGTGAAGTCACCCAGTCACATGCTATCGACAACACATTTACCCTTTTTTAGCTTTTAATATTCAAATTAGAGCATCGTGTTAATATCTGACCTGTATTCAGGGAACATCGATGATCTCATCAGAAATGATGGCAATCAACATTTTAGAAGTTAACAATAAGCAATTGCAAGATTTATTCATAAAAATAAGAAAACATTCTTTATTGGAGTCCAGCAGGTTAAATGTTCTCAGCCCAAATAATAAAATAATTTTTTTGAGTACATCTTTGAGAAGAAGACTCCTGCACAGATGTCCACTTTGTTCTGTTGTTAGATCCAGCTGAGAAATCCCACTGGAAGCTCTGTTTCTCCACCAGACTGAACAAGTAATTGGTTTTGCTCATTGCTAATACACAGGCCTGTCACAATAAATCAATTCATCAATTAATTGCATGATACATAAAAGCAAGCTCTGTAATTTGTATTTGCATAATTTATCGTTTTCTCTTTCTAACAAAAACTGCATGACAAAATTCTTCAGACTGGTGTTTTGGTCTCAACCAGATGTTTTTTTTTTGGAAGGACAATTTTGTTTACAAAGACTTTATAATTTATTTTATTTTTCTGTTTTTGTTTATTTATTTTGGATATTTAAAATGTTAGGTGCTCACTAGAATTTAAAGTTTATTGATCTTTACGAATGTCTTGTTGTATTATTATGTCATTACTATTATATTACTTGAAAATGGTCTCAAAACAACAATATTATTGTGTATCACAATCATTTGTTAGACAATTTATCATCCAGCAAAATTTGTTATCCTGACCGGCCTACTAATGCACAGTATGTCCCACCAACTAGTTAGCTAGCTAACTAGCTAGTTAGCTTACTAACTGACTTATTTACGCACCCACTCAATTTACTTGTGCACTGACACACTTACACATTAACGGTCTTACTTTCAGGATCTGTTTTCCAAGATAGTCCTTACTTCCACGTAGCCTTACAGGTATGGAAAGGTAATGCGAAATTCATGAGCACATGTATTACTAGAAGTTATTTTATAAATATGCATTATATTGTTTCGAATGACATGGATCACTGTGCAGGTATAACCTGTCAGTTGTTTGGCATCTAGAGTTTCCTTCTCATTTAGAAACAGGAGGCAGTTTTAGCTGAATGCAGGATCAGATGTATGGTAATGAATATTAAAATCATTGCATAAATTACTACCCAACCAATTAAAATAAAGCATTTTCTCGTAAATGCTTACTAATTATAAAAATAATAGAAAAGTAAAATATGACTACATAATGAAATGGATCAAAAGGAAAGTAATTCGACATCAGTAATGTGTTTATAATAAAAGCTAATCTGACGTACTTTAACCTTAAAAAGCTGGAGCCTAAAACTAGTCAAGTGAACGACATTTAAAATATTAAAACAAAGAAATCCTAGAACTGAAATAGTAGTTGAGAGGATTCATCATATTGGCCAAAACCCCCTGGATTCAGTCCTGATTTTTCTCCATTTCTCATTAATTGCAACACAGTATAAAAACTCCAGCTTTTCCAGTCTGTAAAAACATTAACACGGGCATGTTCTGTAACATCCTAATTACATCAACCCAAAGGCAGCAAGTCAGATCTTAAATCAAATCATAAATCTGCTTTGACCAGTGAAAACCTGATTGGTGCATTTGTAATAATAATAATGGAGGTTTGGAAAGTTGCTCCAAGAAAAACCACAAGCTGTCTGGCCCCAAGTCTTTTTGGGGGGAGATGAGAACAAAGAAGATGTTTGGCTTCTAATGCCTGGCCACATATCTGGAAAAACCTTAATTCATCAAATGGACACAAACGAGTGTGAGCCATTCACTGAGCAGGGTTTTATGAATTCTAACACAAAAATATCAAACACGCAGTGATTGGTTTGTCTAGTTAATAGCTCATCAAAACCAAGGAGTGCTTTTGTTTCACACAATGCTAAACTGTGGGGAGGGGGAAGCGAAAGAAACTATCGGTAAGTCAAATGGTTTATAAAACATGACATTTCAAAGCTCATAAGCTGGTGGTATCACTTCACTTACAAGATATTTATTGATTGGTTTTAGTTTGATTCAGGCCCACTTCAAAGGCAGTATCATGTAAAATCAACTTTCTCAAGCTTTACATCTTGTTATTATGTTATTACCTGATCAAAATCATATCCAGAGTTTTGACTTGATTCTTTCATGCATGTTTGAGAAATCCTTAAATCTCCCATGACAACCATTCAGCTGTGGAAAACATCTGATGGGACCCAGTGCCACCTTGGAGACATGGCTCCTCCTTAGAACTGCAGCTTCCAAACTTCTGTGATTCAGCTCCTGCAGACTAGCCAGCGGCAATTAGCAAACACCTCATGGAATTCATTATACAGACTACTTTAATATACAAAAACGTTGTTAAAGGGTTAATAGAGGAGCCATGTTGTGATGTCTTCCTGAAGGCGGAGTTTCAGAAAGAGCAGGAGCTTTTAAAGACACAGAGGCCAATTTTAAGGCATTAAATCAACAAGTTGATAACAACTGAGTGTGCTATAAACCGGCTGGAAAACAAATCTTCTTTAAGATAGTCCAAGTCCGGGCATGCTGTGGTGGCGTAGGGGTTAGCACGACCCACATTTGGAGGCCTTCAGTCCTCGACGCGGCCGTCGCGGGTTCGACTCCCGGACCCGACGATATTTGCCACATGTCTTCCCCCCTCTACTCACCCCCTTCCTGTCAGCCTACTGTCGAATAAGGGACACTAGAGCCCGCAAAAAGCCCCCTGGTGGGGAAAAAAATAAAAAAATAAATAAATAAAGATAGTCCAAGTCCTCCTGGTCTTTTCCCCTCACTACTGAGACCCTGAACTATCCCTTTAAATACTGTGAAGGTGGGCAGTGGGTGACAGTGGCGATGTGTTTGGGTTGTGTTGGTCAGGGCTTGCTGTCAGAGATCCTAAGGAAGGAGGAGGACCCCCGCACAGCGTCCCAGTCCCTGCTGGTCAATCTGAAGGCCATGCAGAACTTTCTGAACCTGCCGGAGAGCGAGAGAGACCGCATCTACCAGGAGGAGAGGGAGCGCACCATGAACCCCGCGGTGGGGCTGCCCTCCTCCAACTCCACCAACCCCGGAGCCCAGCGCCTCACGCAGGTTAGACGTCTCCTCCAACCTCAACAAACATGAAAACAGAGATTTTGTTCCTTTTTTTTTTACATTTGAAGTGATACAAACGTTGAACTGGGCCTCTATGTGTGTTTGTGCATAGAAAGTGTGGGAGAGGAGCCTGGACGACCCAATAACCCCTGACACCTGGGCCTCCATCTGGAAGAACAAGACGAAGATCTCCAACTCTGTGAGTTATCTGCCATCTTTAACCTGACTGCTGCCCAGAACTCTGACCCCAAGCAGCCTTACAAGCCTTCATAGGAGCTTGCTGTAAACAATAAAGTGGCATTCAGCACGCTTCCATGTTCACCCAGCAGCTTGGCAGCGGCAGTGATAAGGCGCCGCCTCTGATGTCAGGGCATATGCCCATTCCTGGCCGCAGCCATGAATATGTTGCCCCGTTCTTATTATGTCTATGTAAAGTTATCTTATCATGGTTTACACTGGGGGAATGTAAGCGAGCTGGTCCGTGCACGTCTCTCCGACGACTTCAAACGCTGTTCATACAAGCTCTGGGAGAGCCAGCCCACTTCGGCTCGACCAGAAACAGCCCAAAGAGACAAAAGAGAGGGTTCTTTAATGACTTGGATTTGTAAACACGGGTCATGTGGAGACGTGTGCTGCAGATGTGCAGAGAACGCAGCGCGTCTGATGAGAGCGGCTCTCCTCGATCGTCAGCTGATAGCCTTCCCCTCTCATGGTCCCACTCTGCAGAAAAATGTCATGGTGGTTTCAGAGAGGAAATGGGCATCAGGTGATAAAGAGCAATAACTCCCACCGTCAGTCTTATTTCTGTTCTCCCTGAATCACTGTTTTTTTTTTTATTCCTACCTATTGATTGATTGGGTTTATTTAAACAGGACAGAGTGTATTGATGTTGTCGTAACTATTGGAGATTGCACAGATTCGATACTAATATCTGTATCGGTCCTAATATTGAAAAGAAATCTAGATTGGGTATCCATGACGATGTAACAGATCCAGAAGAGTCAGATCTATTCAGTCTAATTCTATGCTTTGTATTCTGAGTGAACACTGTCATTCAGAATTCCTCATTCAACTTTCCGAACCATTTGAAAGAAGGTTTGAAAGTTTATTTTTATTGTTTTCGTCGGTTTCAGTTTCTTTATTATTTATTATTTATTTTACGTTGGCTGTAAAATAAATATGTCCTCCCCCTCCTTGCTCTCTGCTACACTGCAGTTAGCCCAGCCTGACGTGAATGCTATCGCTAGTTAGCGTAGCAGTCAATGACCACAGATAAATGGTTTTCCTGTAGCAGTGAGTTGTTTCTCTGCCATCAACACATTGTCGGTACGTGAGCTTGATTGACAGCGCTAAGCCCCTCCTCCTGGCTCTGATTGGTTGTTTTTGATCGGGAACATTTCAGGGAGAAGGATCTATTCACAGATTATCTGTCTCATCTTATAATGTCACAACATGGAGAAATTTTTAATAGATATGGAATAAAGACATTGTTAATAAAAGTTACATAATGTTGCTTTAAAGGCTACACAGGTGGCACCCTTTCTAATGGTAACAGACAGTGTGTTTCAGCACTTACATCCTTTAACAGATTATTCTGTGAGAACGGAGGCTTTCTAAGTTGAACCTCACACTCCGTCACTTTGTGACCCTGCGTTGTTTTTCTCCCCCCAGCCGAAGCCGTCCGGCCCAGGCCCAGACCTGCCTCTGAAGCTGGAGACACTGGTCAACATCACGTCGGGCATCTACGACGAGATCCAGCAGGAGATGAAGAGAGCCAAAGTGTCGCAGGCTTTGTTTGCCAAGGTGGCAGCCAACAAGAGCCAGGTGAGCCGGGAGAGGAGGCCCCGACGGGCCGGGGGTTCTGTCTGGATCAGAGTCCAAAAGAGATAAATGAGTCCAAAAACATCCACTTGGAGAAAACTGCTTAGAAAAGCTATTAGAGCAACAGGTGGGACAGAGAAGATCCAGAGCTGTAATTTAAAGACTGTAGAGCTTTAAATGTGGCTGCAGCCTGTGGGGCTGTTTGCAGTCGGTTTTAGGTGTCGACCTTTCCAATACATTAAAACCGCACTGGAGGATGATGTTTGTGTTGCTGAAAGTGGGAAAATGCCTCCAAGCTCTGTCCAGCTTTAGTACGCAGGAGGCAGAGTTACTGCATCTGTTCTCTACAGCAAAACAATGTTGGAAGTTAATCTAAAAATAGCTCAAATGAAGACATTCTTGTATGGAGAAAATAAAAAGGAAATACGTGTATTTAATTATGTAATTTTAGTTTTTGAGGAATAGATTATTGGAGGTTTTTTTGTTGATACCTGACATTTCTGAAAGCTTCCTTATTCATGTTGTCTGACCTTCCCATCAGAAACTTGCGATTTCATGTAGCAGACAAAAAAGTGTTTAATTGTTAAGATGAAGGAAATTATTTTTCAAAATTACTTATAGACGAAGTTTTATGATAAGTGGTGTGGATTTATCCTCTAACAGCTTTTCCAGTTCTGCACATGTAAGGACTAAAGGTTTAGCCTGACTGAACGGAGAGCGTTGATCAACTTTACAAACCAATCACTTGTTATTCAATCACACCTCAGTTATCCTCCACATTTGAGTCTGGACTTTGACCTTTCCTTGGTGTCCATGATGCTGAAACTGAACAGCTGCAAGTCGACACTATTTACTACCTAGTAAGGCTGCACCTGTTGCATGTTTCTGGCTAAAAACTGATAACCAGTATATTAAAAATCTTGAGCTGCCAATTTCATTTTTGGCTGATACCAATTTATTTTTTGTCTGAAACGTTGTTAAATATAGTAATAAAGTCGATGAGTTGCCAATAGTGGGAGGATTATTGTTAACTCCAAACATATACTGTAGATGTGACCTGATGGGCCAGACTGTCAGTCAAACCTCTGTCACAGCAGAGCAGAAGAGGATAGTAGTTGATTAAAAGACTTTTGCAGAGGTAGATAAAAATCGGTGGATAAGATCAGCTTCATGTGTAAAAATGGGCAGATCACAGATTTCCCAAAATTAAGAAAATCGGCACCAATAAATCGATGCACCCCTACTACCTGTTTGGCTTCTGTAGGCAACTTTTTGGATTTGATTCGGGTTTAACAGAGTAGGTGGGGCTGAAAAAAATAATGTATAACACATCTTTGGGCTTTTCATTTGAAAAGAATGTTAAAAACTTATCATTTTCATTTCCTTCTCACTTGTGCACTGCTTTGTGTTGCACATCAAACAAAAGTTTGATGTTATAGCCTGATAAAATGAGAAAGAGTTCAGGATCTGTAGAGAGAGCAGCAGCAGCGTCTGGCTCATTGACGCCCGTCTAGATGCGTGTGTGTGTGTGTGTGTGTGCATGCAGGACATGAGTCTCCTCTGTGTGTTGGTGGTGTGCTCCGTCCCCCAGGTCGGGGGTTGTGAGGGTCTGTGGGGGTGGCGGAGGGTCACGGCTCGGTGCACCCATCTGCTGCAGCTGGCCACGAGGACGGAGATGATCAGGCTATTAGCGGCACACGCTGCCCGAGGAGGCTGGCTGAACACAGCAGCTGGCGGCACAAACTGGAGCAGTCTAGCAGACATAATTCAATCCTCTCCATCTTCCTCATTAAACGTCCCGTAGATCCATGACTTTTCCGCTCAATTTAAACCGTTACTTCGTACTTTTTTGTGAGGGTCGGTGAAGTTACCCGTAATAGTTCCCTTACCCATGTCACTGTGAGCTGGTTGGAAAAAAGAGAGAACTGCAGAGGAGGAATCGATTAAAAAATGTAATCTCAGAGGTTTGTGATTAATCATGATTATTCACATTGCCTAGAGTTCCTGTGGAGGGGTTTTTGGCAGAAAACGATAAGAAACTGAACACTGCAGGTCTGAACGGAAGCCCCTCTCCTCCGCAGGGCTGGCTGTGTGAGCTGCTTCGATGGAAGGAAAACCCCAGCCCCGAGAACCGCACCCTGTGGGACAACCTGTGCACCATCCGGAGGTTCCTGGCACTGCCGCAGGCTGACAGGGACCTGGCCTACGAGGAGGAGTCCCGACACCATCACAGCGAACGGCTGCACACCGTCCTCCACCTGCCGCAGGACGCTCAGGTAAGAACTCCTCACTGTGTGGAGGGACAGGCTGATTGGCTCCGGAAGCAGGCGGCAAACGCTGGAATATGCATTTCTGATTGGTTGAACCTTTTCAACTCTGATTGGTTCTGAAGCATTGAGGCAAAACACATATTTACACCGACTGGACTGGAAGAGAAACCAAGGTTGTAATGGTTTTGGGTTTTCCAGTTTTATTTTATTCTGACTTTTTTTTGTCTCATTACTTAAATATTGTTTAGTTTCAGTTTAGTTTGTATTAGTCATAGCAGTAGTTTTAGTTTATTTCATACTTTGACCTTTTTGAATTTTGCACTAAAAAATGACCAAAGTATTGGGATTATGTATTCACCGATTAGTTATTGAATACTACACAGAAGATAACATTTTCAAAAAATGGATTCAGTTATTGTTGAACAACCAGCTGACTGTTTTATAACAACCATTGATGTTTTTTTTGTGTTTTTTTTTTTTTTGTGGAGTAGCATGAGGAGGAACATGGAGAATTGTAATTTATCGACAGCTGATGTAAACTGCTTATACGGAGGAAAAAAAATTACATTAGTTCAAAAGACTAATAAATAGATTCATAAACAGAAATCAAGGATATTGTCTCTGTGATTTCAGAATGTTTTAGAATATACTTCCAGTTAGTTGTAGCTTTTCCCCATAAATGAAGATTTTTGCTTTTGTGATTTAACATGTTTTCTCAATGTCAGATTTTATTATTTTATTAGTTTTCGTTAACTGTAATAACATTGAGACAAACTTTGCTGCCATCTTGTTTTTCCTCCATGTCTCTCTTCAACGACTCCTTTGCTTTTTTTTTTTTTCCCAAAATATGAAAGGTTTTTTTTTTCCTCTGGATGTGTCCACCGTCACGCAGCTCATTTGTCATTATTACCCTCAGATTTATTCTGCATGGGGCTGTTTGATCTTATGCACATGTGTTTGTGTGTCCCTGCGTGCCCCTCTGGAGCCAAGAATAAACAGTGTTGCTGGGTGGTGTGGCATCAGAGGAAATGCCCCATTAGTTTATGAGGAGGGTGGGGGGGATCGATGCAGGATGCATGCTAACATGTCAGCCTCTTTCATTGCCGCGACCCTCCCACTCACACACAACATGGAGATCACTCACTTTCTCCCACTGAAGACCCTCCTCATCCTCAGCAAACAGACCAGCCAAGAAATTTTAACACCAACCTGCATGGATGAATTGAAATCAACTCTGAACGTAGCTTGAAGGTAGAGAATGAAGCCACATAACAGGAACAGGAACTGACTGGATGATTCTGCTGCTGGAAGGGTGGAGTCAAAAATAACTTTATTCTCCTGTCTTTGTTATGACAACTTCACATTAACCAAGAAATCATGATCTGACAAATTTGTTATAAAAGTATTACTGATTAAACTTTAGCTTTAATAACATAAAGCTACATAATTTTTTAAAGTTTAATTTAATTGCTTGTTCAGCAGGAGTTTGTCATTTTGCTGGTCTGGATCTTGCAGCTGTTCGATAACACAATGCCAAGAAGGAAAGGCCTCAGAAGTGAGCTTACAAAACAACTGCTGCTGCTGCTTCATGTCATTCTGGAAGTGAGACATATTAATCACAAGTGGAAAACGTTCAAGGCAGCTGGCAGTTTTCTCAAACCCAGCTCTACATGTAGCATAGCTGCATATGCTACATGTAGAGCATATGCATGCTCTACATGTAGCCATTGATGTAGGCCATCAACGGCCTACATCCATTGAGTCAATCACAAAATGTTCTTTAAGCCAAACTTGTCCAGAGAACCAAAAAAGCAAATAGCGTCACAAACAGAAAAGTGATCCCAAACATAACCACATATCTACAACAAAACCTGCAAATAATGAGTCCTGCAATAACTAAAAAAATAATAAAATGCTGAAACTGGAAGAAATTTGTACCTTGGCAAACATGCTGGAAAAAAGAGAGGACTAGAATTCTAGAAAGTCACAGAGAGGAACTTATTATTCATGAAGACGGTTCTACCAGGCCGAACATCTTTGCACCAACATTTTAAGATTTCAGCATCTCAAGTCAAGAGTCTCATCATACAGATTTTCACTGTTCGCTTCATCCATCTGTTTTATACGTCTGTAGAAACAGTTGTGCAAGAGATCAGTATCCAGCCACTATCACTGAGATCAGTCATCATGTTGTGATGCTGATAAAGAACAGGTCTGTGCAAGTTGCTCCATCCTGAAAAAAACAAAAACAAACAAAAAATGTCAGGATTTAAAGATTTCCTCCCTTTTTCCCCCCAAGTCTCAAAAATATCAAACCACCACAGAGGTGGTTTGATATTTTACGTCCAACAGAAAGACGTGTCACTTCCTTTGTCATGGCTCTCAGTAAAGATGGAAGGGTTGTTGGTTAGCCTGAGTCCAGCTTTACATGTGTTAAATCACAAAAACACATCTAGGAATCCATCCGATCTCCAGTAGATCATTAGTCCACATGCAAGGGACACACCGGTTCCCTTTTTACACTTCCAATACAATACCGATATCTGAAGCTTAGTATTGGCTGATAGCAATATGACACAGAAAAACAGGGAATTGACTTAAAAGTCTTTTTTTGTTTTTAACACAGACATTAATGTGGTGAATTACAAATGTATTTGATAATTGTGCACTGAAATACACCAACAGCTTCACAAGCTTGATCAAACATGGAAAAACAACACAACTTCAATTTGTTCAGTCAGCACAATCAGTCAATCAATCAATCAATCAATCAATCAATCAATCAATCAATCAATCAATCAATCAATCAATCAATCAATCAATCAATCAGTCAGTCAAAGCTTATTTATGTAGCACATTTCAGGAACAAGCCAGTGATTCACATAGAAATAACACAAAGTTTTGAAATTAGGAGGATAACAGCCAATTTAATATAAATAATAAAGAAACGGCAACTGATAAAACAATGTAAAAATGATACAGTGACAAGCCTTCTTTCGAATGGTTCAGAAAGTGAAATTAAAAATTTTGAATATAATGTAAAATAAATAATAAAGTATGACACAAAGCATAGAATTAGACTGAATAGATCTGCCCTTATGGTTCGGGCACATTGTTACCGATAGAGCTAGAATTTCTTTCAGTATCAGGACTGATACTGATGTTAGTATCAAATCGTCTACTACATTCTATAAATCAAAAACAGGCATATGCTCAAACATCACATCTTCTGATTCAGACGCTCAGCATCGCTTTACCATCCTCTACCTCTGCTGTGGTTCAGAGTTCAAAGTGACGTTCTTATCATGTATTAATGAGGAACAACATCTGTGTGGGTGTGGGTGTGTGTGTCTGTGCGTGAGACTGTGTTCCACTGCGGGCCCCACATTGGCCCCATGTTTCACACAATCTGGTACTGATCCTGGGTGGTTCCGCCGCTCAGCAGTCTGCGCCGATGCAGATCCACATAAAAAATGAAAGCGCCGCTGAGACTCTGAGGTGAAGCTCCGCAGCCCTTAAGTGTGTGTCTGAACAGACCCGGGTGTTCGGTGTGAGGCGGTCCTGTGCGTTGGGGGGCTTTGAGAAATCACTGCCTGCCTGAGTGTGTGTGTGTCAGGTCTGCAGGTCCTGTGTGTCGGTGTGGCATCACGATTCTCCAGAAACCGTCTCCACAGCAGCAATGTTCATCCCACTGCCGGTAAAGTCTGCCCTCATAAATCATTTCTCCTTTGATTTTTGCTCCATTTATTTTTATTTCTTTACTCCAGTTGTGCTGCTGTTTATGTGCGCGACCTCTTGTTGTGGAAGAGAATCTCCGAAATAACAGACTAGAAAAAGAAAAGACAACATTTATGAGTCTCACTTCAGTGGGAAGAAGATGAGGCCTTTTCTACATACATTTCCATAATTACTCAGAAGTTATTTTAGAAATATGCTGCCTTTATACAATTTAAAAGAAAAAACAAATGAATACATAAACAGGGGTGTGGCCACAGGGGTTGCTGGTGGAGGGTGGGCCCCTGGGTACCCTTGAAATCTGATTGGCCACCCTGTCTGGTCACCCCTACCCAAGATGTCAGTTTGTTCATATCATATCATATCATATCATATCATATCATATCATATCATATCATATCGTACAAAATATGCATTTCTGTCATAAATTATTAGAAATTATTCTTTTGTTGTTTTACAATTGCCATTAATATTTTTTTTTGGTGATTGTTTCGAGTTTGTTTTTTTAGGACATTACATATTAATGAACATTTTCATTTAAATACATTATGTTATAGCCATGGGCGTAGGTTTGGGTATGGACGGTCGTGACATGTCACGACCAATATTCAAGGGATATAAAATAGTCCCGACCAATTTTTGCCATATTAATAAAAAAAAAAAAA
>CAEGAG010065124.1:0-61038 GCA_903067065.1 Brachyrhaphis terrabensis
AGTAAGTAAGTATCCTCTGGACTTCTGGGATGCTAGATAAGTATAATTATTCTCTGGACTTTCTAAGTGTGCTCTAAATTTGTAAAAGTAACGAGTACTCCACAGTTTCTAAGTAATAATAAAAACTAAATGTTTCTGTTCTGAAAGATTTTTTTCTGGATTTTAACTTCGTTCTAATCCCTTTTCTGGGTTGCAATAATAGGAGTCTCTCTGCATCTAAATAGTGAATACTCTACAGTTTCTAAAATATAAGCTAAAGAGTGACTAGTAAACTAGAGACTCTGGATTCCAAGTTTGTTCTAATTCCTTTTCTGGGTTAAAAGTGAGTACTCCACAGTTTCTAACAAAATAAAATAAAAAAGAGGAACTTACACAGTTCATTAATTTCAGATGAATGTTTGATTTTTATTGATCAATCTGAACCTTTATTATACAACTAACCCATTGAATGTTTTTAAGGGCAACAATTGGTAGAACAACTATAAATTTAATGCAGAGTTTCTCTAATGCACACAGAGTCCAAACTATATGTATAGATATATATACTGTATATCTCCTTCAAACCTCATGCTAATATTTAGATAAATGTGGCCTGTGCAAGTTGGACATTTGGTAAAACCTTTACCAAAAGCTTTGTGGTTAGAAATGCTAAAGACAGATTTAGTGCCTGGCTTTTAAGCCTACGTCTGCGCGTTTTTATATCAGGATGAGGTCAGGACCATTCCAGAAACTTGGTTTTGGTGCTGGTATTGTCAGAACATCCAGCTGTGTCAAAGCTCCACTCTGACACAAGCCGTCACCACCAAGCAAAGGAAATGAGTCATGATGCTTAAGAACAACTCAGGAACCACAGAGTCTGCTGTGAAGTGGAATACACTGGAGCTTCGGCGTTACCGTCCATCATAAAATAGAGAGGGTGCCAACCAAGGAAGATGTGACAGCTTACAAGCTGGACTGAAATTTGGTAAATGTCGTCTGGAGAAACGTTTAGTGGTCGGATGAGATGAGGCTTTCAAAATTAGGAACATGGCACCAAATGTCACACATGGTGTTGGTGGCATTTACCCACATTTTTGGTGATATTTGAGCCTTTTATGTGTAATTTTTGATCGTGTTTGCGTTTGATATTTAATAAACTTGGTTTCCCCACCCTGTGAGCATAGACAGTGGATGGAGGGATGAACTACATTCTTGTTTAATGATTTTAATGAGTGGATCATACGCATCATGCAAACATTTGGCTTGTCGTGTCAGGATGACTGTTTTTGCTTTCTACCGTTCCAGTATTCAGTCTAAAGAGCTCAACCTTGTGCTGATTTTGGCTGGTGGTGGTTAGGGTTTGTGAGGGGGGTTTTCAGGTTTCAGAAACGGGTTACAGAGAGAAACATTTCTTGCTATTCACCTGATTGCTGCCCTTCTTCAGTCATGTCGCTGGCCGTGGAGATTCTGTGGTCCCTGTGGATCTCGCTGGTTCTGATTCCAGCTCATTCTCACAAAGCCTCACCCGGTAAGGACGTGTTCGATAATTACTGTCTATTTTTATTTCTATTTCTACTAAAAATCAACAGATAAATAAAACTAAAGCTAGTTCTTGTTTGAGCTCTGTTAGGACACCTTTCTAATCTCCTTGTTTGTCGTCTCAAGGACTCGTCTGCACAAATGACTTTGTTAACAACGTCAGCTGCAGTTGGACCGGAGGTGGGCTTGGTTCTGCAGAGGACTGTTCGATTTCTGGAGAGAAGACATTTTGGATTCATAGAGAATCACACATAAACCTGGTGTAAGATATGAGAGATATTTTCAGGAAAAGAGAACATTTCTGTGATTTTTCTTTTTTTTGTTGTTTTATTTTTTGCTTATTAAAGCTCAAGCTGTAAGTTTAATCGTTTTGGTCTTGTTTTACAGTGAAAGCTGCAAACTGAAACAACAGGGAAATTCTTCTCTGGGCTGCAGCTTTGTCTTTGGAAACACAGTAAGCGGTCTTCTCGCCTCTTGAACTTTTCCACATTTTATCACATTAAAGCGACAAACTTCATATTTATTTCGCTGGAGTTCATGTTGAACACAAAGCGAGGCCAACTTCCATTTTACAATCGTGCAACACTTTGTGTTAGTCTATCAAATACAATCCCAACCAGGAGATTGGGATTGTATTTGAAAATCCTGTTCCTATCTGCTTGTGGGACATTTTTTATGTGATGGTTTCTGTGTAGGAGTTCTCTGGTTATGACGTGATGCCAAGCATCTATCTGAAGTGTAACGGGACACTGGTGGAGAAAATCACAGACTACAAGCCAGAGGAACACAGTGAGCTGCTTTCCTTCTCTTAGCTCTTTCTCACTGTTGTAGTTTGGCCTCAAGTGCTTTAATATGTCATTATTTGTGCAATGGTTGGTTAAATCTTGCTTTTTGTGTGTGTGTGTTTGTGGACATACAGTTAAAATACATCCTCCAGGAGCTCCCCAGGTCAACATCACTGCCAATTTCACCTTGATATCATGGAGCCTGGGGAATCCTGTCTCAAAGTATTTCACCTCTGGCTTCGACTTCCAGCTTCAGATCAAACAGAGACAACAGCAATGGAAGGTGAGAACATTTATACAGGTTTACACTTGTTTGCATCTTGAAATCTGTTTATTTAAATAGAAATTTTGGGGAAAACCTGAATAAAACTTATTGATGTGGTAGAAATATCACTTACTCAAGCTAATGTGACAAAGGTTTGTTCAGTCACTGTTTTGTCCAGATTTGGCAAAGTACGCAATCGATTTTAAACCATTTGTAGTCATATTCCTTCAGTTTTCACTGTTGGAAAGCATCACTGCAGCTTCGGGTGAGTCTTCTGCATCCAGGATGATTTAGAAATACCAACAAAAACTGAAAATAATTAAAGTTCAAAACTTCTTCAGGTATTAGTTTCTATGCTGACCTTAATTCAGCCATTAGATGGTGAGGCGACAGCAGCAGGAGTTGCCAGTTTGAACTCGTGTCCTTGAGCATCATCAGTGTGTGAATGTAGTGTGTAGTGAAGTAATCTGGATGGCATGAAGTGACATTTAGTGTTCACCATTCCGTTACTCTTCCTGTCCAATCTGTTAATGTCCAAATGCAGGACGTTAGGGAAACATGGAACCTGAATATTATCGCTGAATATAGTAATGATGGCATGTCACTGACCTAGAACGATGTCCTGGGGACATTTTATATAGAAAGAACAAGGACATTTCAGAGTTGGAAAAGTTGAAAATTTGCTAGAAAGAAATTTAGAAACTTTGAGATTTAACTATCTGGAAAAAAACTCAGAAATTTCAGGGTTTGAAAAATAAAAAAAATTGAAATTTCTAGATTATTCTAAGAAATTTTCTAGAAAAAAACTTCAGTCTCAAAATTTTCAACTTTTGGATCTCAGAAATCCAGAATTTTTTTTTTCTTGGAAATTTCTGAGTTTTTTTCATGCACGGGCAGATAGCAAAAACAACGGCGGATAGGGTTGTGCTATTACACCGAGACCCTCCAGATGACCTTAACCTTATCTCTAGGGCAAAGTCTGGCCATCATCTAGAGGAAGCTCATCTTAACCACTTCTATCTGGAATTTCAATCCTTTTGGCCATGATCCATATCTCGACCATAAGCGAAAGCCATTTGAGAAAATGTGTTTTTGTTATTCTTTATAGTGTGTCAACATCTGAGTTTGATGCCAACACCTGTTGCTTTTACTTCCAGTTTAAACTGCAGCTTAAATTAGTGACTGTATGTTTTTGTGTGATGAAATGGGGTAGTGTTCACTTTCATTCAGCTGATATTGTCGTAGATCTGCTCGCTGACTTTAATATCTCTCAGGACTCCAGAAATGTTTCCACGAGGGAGCAAGAGCTGAGGTCTGAGGCGGGGAAACTAAAGGACCGCCTGGAAGTCAGAGTCCGAGTCAATCCGATTGGAAGACCCGGCAGCCACTGGAGCGACTGGAGCCCGACCACATCCTGGGAGGATTTGAAAGATGAGAAAAGTGAATTAATTGCCCAAAACACAATTTTTATTCTCATACCTCTCCTACAAGTTTCTTTCTCTAGTTTCTAACTTGGGTTTGGTCAACTTTTTATATCTGACCAGGGGATTCATACTCACCATCAGATCAGAACACAGTGAGGTGGAGCTTATTCGCCCTCGGTTTGTTTCTCGTCACCGTCATCGTTGTGTTGGCCCACTACAAGACCCGGGGGTAAGTAATTGATCATCCTGATAGTGTGTGTTGGTATGCCTAAGCTAATGCTGAGCTTCTTTACTTTCAGGCTGCTCAAAGGGAAGCCGCTACCGAATCCCTCGGAGTATTTCCAAACTCTCCACACCATCCACCAGGGAAATCTGAAAGTAATTATTATGTCCTCAATGCAATGACAGCGTTTGTGTGTGTGCTTGCAAGAGTTACACCAATGTAAGACTGATTGACAAATTAGTTTATAGTTTTGGAAAGCGCCGATGGTATTGTCTTTTTCACATTTTTTTCAAAGCTGCAACCACAAACTTCAATGTTTTGATTGGGATTTTTTGTGACAAACCAACTCAAATGAGTCCAATTGAGACAGAAAGGGAGAGAAGTATTTCCTCCAGGGTTTAATTTTACCTGACTTGTGATCAATGCCGTCCAGTTTTGCTGAAGGAAGGTATACCGACATCGTGATTCAGCCACTGCCATGTTTTACAAAATGGGCGGTGTGTTCAGGGTTTGTGTGCAGTGTGAGTTGTTTCGCACACACAGTGTTTCGCAAAAAAGGCAAAAGTTGAACTTTAGTCCCATTTAATTGGGTGGTTGCTATGTTCACTCATGGCTTGTGTCAAACTTTACAAAGGAAGTAAAGGGGATGAATGGGAATGAAAGCAAAACACATAAAAGGAAAATTACACATTTTATTTTTAAATAAACAGAAACCTGATCATTCACAATTATACACTATTGTGTGTTGATCTCATGAAATCTGAGTAAACCACATTGAGGTTTGTGGTTGTAACATCACTGAAATGTAAAAAAAGAAAAGTCCTTTTCAAGGCACTATAATCAACACACACTAATGCACGTTTGTCATCCCTAAACCCGAATCTGCTTTTTGTTTTCCCTTCAGGAATGGCTTAATCCCTTTTCAGGGACTCAGTCGTTCTTCGTCCCCCCTTCGCGCGACCAAATCTCCCATGTCATGGTGTGCGAGGACTGGAACGAGGCGGTGTCCTCCCCGTCTCCAACTTCCATCACCACAAGCCCCCTTCTTCACTTCCACAGATACCCCACTTCTTGCTCAAACAACAACGGCCTCATCTACAACTCGTCGTCCCTGTCAAGCTTCTCAAACGTGGGTTACTTCATGTCCAGCTCCTCCGGCAGCGGCTCGGCTCGGACCGACTCCAACCCGGCTTACTTCGCCTATCAAGACGATTTCCAGAACCCTCCCCACATCCATGGCCTGCACTTCCCCCTGTGTGATTCCCTCGCTTCGTATCCCGAATATGAGAGTCTGAAAAGGGAGCCGGAGAGCCCCGACTCTGGTTTTGGCATTATGAAGGAAGATGAAATGAAAGAGACTTGGAGAGCGATTAGCAAGGAAAGGGAGGAAGTTCTGAATGACCAGAGTTCCCCTCTTCTCTTCCTTCCTCTTCACCTTCCCTCTCGCCCTCCTTCCTCTCCATCAGCTCATCCTTCCACGTTGACACAGCCGTCTGAAAGCCAGCAGATGGATGTTGCTGAGACAGACACAGGCAGTAGCTCAGCTGCTCAGCCTGTTGCTGGCGCCATGTGCAGATCCTCCTCTATGCCCGTGGAACCCTTCAGAACCGGCTATATGACGCTTAAAGAGCTACAAATGACATTCAGTAACAAATCCATCTAAAAGCTGACCTTAGAAACTTGACTCATCATTAGGAGGAATTCAAGAAGTATTTCTAAGGAGAGAAAACAGAAAAAAAGCCCAATTTGTCACAAAAATTCAAAGATAGACGCAAAGTAGTCTATCTTCTGTCTACTACTTGAGGACAGTAAAGTGTACTTTGCTGTTCACGCAATTTTTGAAGTCATCTGGCTGAGAGTGGTTTGGAGAAGAAGAAGAAGAAGAAAGGAAGAAGTTTGTGTGGCTTATCTCAGATCTCTTAATCACAGAAAACATAACTGACGTAAACTCATTCGGGATGTCCCAGTTTGATCTCATGGTGTCTAGAGTTCCTGAGGAAAGCCAGCCTCCAATACTGCGACCGTTTTGCATTTTGCGTCCCCAGTTTTTACAAATCTCAGCCTATTTTTGTGTACTCGGCTTGCAAAATTGTACTATTGGTTGTGCATGTCATTTATATGATCTAACACGTGTGGGTTTTCCCTAACAACCTGAGTGTTTAGCAGAGACTGTATTGGCTGCTGCAGCTCCCCATTCTGTCTGTGTCACATGGCCCACTCTGCAAAGCAAATCCCTAGGTTTATAAAGTAGCAGAATGACCTTGTCTATGAGCTTTGTCTACACATGACTAACTAGAACGGTGACCACAAGTCATATCAAAACAGAGAGCAAACATGCTAA
Organism: Brachyrhaphis terrabensis; assembly: GCA_903067065.1. Taxonomy (NCBI): domain Eukaryota; kingdom Metazoa; phylum Chordata; class Actinopteri; order Cyprinodontiformes; family Poeciliidae; genus Brachyrhaphis; species Brachyrhaphis terrabensis. Next base: position 6,557 of record CAEGAG010065124.1, read on the forward strand.
TGTTAGCCTAGCACTACAGCTAACTTTTCTGGATAAAAACAAGGTCATCAGGCGCAAGATGTAAGTTTATTTAAGACTAACGGTGTGTTGAGTCACATACAGCTACAGAAATTAACAATAAAAAGATGCTTGTTCCCAGATGACATGTTGTTGGGAAATTATGGCGTTCCTCTGTTGGAGTAACAACTAATTAGGACAAAAGACGTGTAGCTAGAAATGCAGATGTTAGAGGCTGCAGCGCCATTTGTCAGTGTGCCACAAGTACGTTACTAATGTAGACCATTTGCAGCAGACCCATGGTGTTCCCAGGAGGTTGAGACCACAATGGTCCATAAATGGCTCAAATCTGCAAATACTTGAGGCCTTCCCCTCCCAAAAGACGCCTATTACTACCTATTTTAGTAGTTGAAACACCAAATACGCCTTAATATCCACTGATACGCGCAGTGGAAGCCATCTTAGCACTACCACAGAAACTGACACCCACAGTGTTAATCATCTTGGCTCTTGGGGACAAAGACAATCAGCACCAAGGAGAACGAATGAGGCTCCTGCATTGGGTTCTTTCTAAATACCAGCCAATAGTGTATCAAGAAGCATTGTCTCTTGGTGTTTCAGCTTCCCAATCTTCCTTTGCTTTTGAATAGTTTGGAATGATCAATGAAATAATTGCAATTTGGCAAATTTACTGCAAATTTTCTGCCAATATTTTGGAGTCACATTCCACAAAGAAAATCTGCACAAAGGTGAATCTCCAAATGCTGAGCCACAAGTAGGGGTTCATTGTAATACTGATAATACATTATTGTGAAGCCCAGACATGGCTTTTATTCAGACTGGGAAAAATCCTATGTACTATTACATCAGCTTTTTCTGTGGCTGCTTTTTTCTTTCTTCAAATATATAATATAGACGAGGTGATCTGAACTGTTTTTCTCACATTATGGGAAATTTTTAAAGATGTGAAACCTAATAAATGAGCTGCTAAGAGCTGCATAGATGTAAGGGGAAGAAAACGCTGATAAATCTGTGCTGGTTTAACTTCACTGCTAATTTTTTATTGTACTATATTGTTTGATCTGCATTAATTAGCCATCAACTTTTATCCTCAATAAAGACAAATACATCAGCTGCTGTTGGTCCTTGTATAAATGGTGCCCTTGTTGAGACCCTTCTTCTTGACCAAACCCCTCAAGATCCTCCTGTTTTTCACAAATAGAGTGATTCTAGATTCAGAATGATTTTATTGTCATCATAGAGAAGTACAACGAAATTTTGTTTCAGTATAGTCCGTCCAAAGAAAAGACAACATTTGACATGGGATGACAGTGCCTGAGGTTGCAGGGGACACACAAGTCTTTTTGACAATCTGACGTCAAAAAGCTTTTACGAATAAACCATCCGTCAACCTATTGGGTTGGAGACAGAGGATGGTGCCAGACTCCAGTCCTCACTGGAGAGGAGGCAGGGTTCACCTTTGGGAGGTCACCAGTCAGTCACAGGTTGTCAAACAGATGCAGAAATTCACAACTCCTAAACTACATCTTAAAGGATCTCTAATAAGTTTAGAGTATTTATAATAATGTCAGATTCTGACATTATTGTGCTAAAATCCTTGACAGATTCTTTTAGAAGGCAGAGACATTATCTTTTTATTTAGCTATAAAAATCAGAAACCAACATTAACAAGTTACTGAATGCAGCGGCATCCCCTAAGTGAGTCTGGGACGGGTGAGGAGTAAAAGACAGGAAAATAATGGATTTCATCCTGGATATTTTACCAATAATGATGAAATGTCATTATTGGGAAAAATACCGATTAAATGTCGTTATTTTTTTCTTATAACAATCTTTCATTGCATTTCATCCAACACAATGACATATCGTTTTTGCCTTGCTATGCCAAAACCGCAGATTTTCTTCTCTCTGTCTTGAAATCTGTTGCTTTTAGACGCTCTTTGATTGCTCACATATCAATATGACTAAAATGTTGCTCCAGAATTGAGTCACGACAGACTTTTGATGTTTTATCACTCGTACTATCTACACACCCGCCGTATGATAGAAAATCTCAGGAGGCATCGAAACGAGTGTCTTCCACACCGATGCGCTGCTGGCTAAGAGAAAGCCAGCTGGGTTTGCTGTTCCTTTTGGTGCCACCTCTTATCTTCGCATTGAAATTACCTCATGTGCTGCACCTGCTACATTTAGGTTAGCGGGGTGCAGCAGGTTCCCTACCAAGCAGCTCACTTTTAGTAAGTCACAGGGGTCAGTGATATTTGTGTTGCGCGCGGGACGCTTCCGTTGTTCACGATGACATCTATACAGAGACCGAAGACAGCCGAGAAATGGGTCACGCAGTCACTTCCTGTGTCGATGTGGAATGAGGGCTGAGGGGTGGGCATGTGTTGAGAGTGAGTGTGGGGGTGTGTGTGTGTGTGTAGTGTGTGTGTGTGTAGTGTGTGAGTGTTTACATGTCCTGTCAGGTGGTCCTGGCGGTGTGTGTGTGTGCGTGTGTGTATATATTAGAGTGTGGTTTGACATTTAACTCTGACACAACCAGCGACATCCGCTCACCCCAGAGACAGTTTATCATATTTAGCCATGTAAGTACGAAAACACCTGAGATGTTCGTTTTCATCAACCTTTCTACCATTCGTCTTTTTTTTTTTGCACAACACTTCTCCACACTGATTTTATCAGGACAGCTTATTAAATCATTCTGATGCATACATGTGCATATTGAACCTCTTTTTCCCCAGGTGCTGTTTTAGAAATAAATGCATTCAGACCCATTCACACAGATTTATATCAACTGTAGAAATCTGAAAATAACGCTCTTATTTTCACAGAATTAAATAGTCCAAGGAGATTATGTAACCAAACAGGAAAGTAAATATCTACAAAAGAGCAAGCAGTTGCCACATTCATTTGAGCACCTGTGCAAAATCATAACGTGTTTAGTTTAGTGTGAAGCTCAGATGAAATTTTGACAGGAACCCAGAGTTGTGCTGGTGTGGAGATGTACCACAGATATATGTAGTGTGATTGTTTCTCTCATGTGCAGAGCTTTGAAAATATATTTATACACAGTTTTGTTTTCTTTTCCCCCCCCCACATTTATCACATGCTGCAGAGGTGTTGAGATTTTATCTGATAGGATAACACAATAAAAAAAGATTCAATCGGTTTTGAAATTAAAAGCTTAATTAAAGTGGTTTTAATTAAATATATATATATATAAATATGTATATTTCATGTTTTTGTTTTAAGCCACCTTTATTCATAAATCTCTAAATAAAATCCAACCAAGTGACCTATTTATTTTTATTAATCAGAGCCAATCTGGGTGGAATTTCTTTTTCAACTTTATTTTTTATATTTTTAATTTTCACATAAATATCAGACAAGGACAAACTGCAACGAGACCCATCAAGATATAGGAGATATTTATTGTGACTAGATGGACGATCAGATTGTCAATTTTGATGTCTTAAATAAAATAAAAAAAATGCATAAGATTTCATAAAGAAATAGAGAGCAAAATAAATAAGTGAGCAAGAAGAATCGAAAAGTTTAATTTAATATCCAAAACAAGAGAGGATTCGTATGTCAGCCCTTATTTTTAAATGTTAGAGGATTTGTACAGAATTAAATCTTCATTTCTTAGTTTTTCAGTCAATCAAGTTTATTTGTTTAGCACAAATTTTATTTATTTATTTATTTTTACATCATAAAGCCAAAATTAAAAAGTCATAAAAACATCATACAGTCACCAATTGAGAAAACCAGAAACAAACATTACATTTTGTCACCAATAGACATCATATATATATATTGGTAAATGTTTTGTTTATTATGGTTAAAAGGTAACTCTAAACAAATGGTTGTTTAGAGGAACTCAATGTTTCGGCTGTTTTGCAGGTTTCTGGAAGTTTGTTCCAGATTTGTGATGCATAGAAGCCGAATGCTGCGTCTGGTTCTGGTTCAGGGGAAGAACTGAGAGTCACTTAATCTCGATATAAATCCAGCAGCTCTGTTTCTGGCTGTGGAGGATCGTTAGAGAACAAGCAGCATCATGAAGATCAACACACTCAAAACGCAGGTCAGGGAGAAAGTTGATGAACAGTAAAAATAAAAAAAATTATAAAAAGATATATTTGATATGGTCACAAGTCCAACATGTAGATGGTTCTCAATGCAGGTCAGAAAGAAAGAGGCTGTAAAAGATGAAAACAAAGCAGAGGTTTGTCTTTCTGCAGATGATGCGTCAGAATGGCCCAGTCAAAGTCCAGACTGAAAGATGACAAAATAGTTTGATGGCTATGAATCCGAGGTGACAGCGTAGATCAGATGAAGACGCTCCGGGCTTGTTTTGGACCTCTAACCCACAGCGGACCGGCAGAACGCGAGGACGGACCCGGACGTGAGCGCCACCTATTCGCCTGTTCGCCACAGCAACCGCAAGGGACAAACAGTTTCTCAAGAACACCCAACACGTCCAGAACATGCACACACACACACACACACACACACACACAAAAAAAATCCCTGTTTGCAACATAGAAGCACATGAAAAATAAAAGAGAGACTTGTGTTTCGCACGCATGTTCTCTTGCATACGTGTGCTGCTCTCACCGGCTCTCTGTCTTTTTTACTTTTTCTTTTTTCCTGAGCTAAACCACGAGAATGCTTTGAGGTCTGAAGTTTGAACTCACCTCTGCTTTTTTCAGTTTGAATGCACTTCCCCGCTAATCACACAGATGCATACGAACAACATATCTTGATGAAAAATGAGAGTGGGGTTGCGGTCGGAGGGGCTGGGGGTTTGGAAATATTTTAATTTCACCACAAAAAATCTCTTTACCCTTGACATGAACAGAAGAATGCAAATATCTGATCTACTTTTGACAGCAGGCCCCAGCTGTTTTGCTCTGTTGCTTCTTGTGAGTCGGTTGCATGAGCTTCAAATTTTGCTGTGGTCTGCAGACAGGAGGAGAAAATGGTTCCTCTGCAAGGTGGGAGCTTCTAACTGCATCCTTCGGGTGCATGGGGACTGAGAGACAACATGCAGCTGGGGACATTTAGGAACACCAGAGGAGACTTAACTTGGACTAAACTCATAAAGATAGTAAAAGCAACACTGCAATGTTCAAAGTAGTTCAAGTTTTACTCTGAACTGGGAAATCCTGACTGTTCCGAATCCAGATTTCCCATTGGGAAACTGGGAGCAACTCCGACTCGCCCCAGTTACGACTTTGCGTTTCAACATGGCCGCTCCTCTCATCAGCAGTAGAGGTGGTGGAAACATGTTTATTTGACAAGATACGAGGTAAAAGTATGTCTAAAATCAACGTTGCATGTAGCGCCTGAAACGCAAAACTGAGCAAATTAAAACTGTTGTTTGCTTTTGGAAAGTAAAGCTTAAAATTACGTTTGTGACCGTCGCCATGTTGAAATTCCCACTTCTTATCTCCGAGTTCCCGCTTCCCAGGCAACTGGAACGCAGCATTAGACTCTCCTGAGGATTTCAGAGGGTAACAAGTGAGTTTATACATGACTAATAAGTTGTTATTTTTGCCTAGAACCAAAACCAAAACAATCATACCAAGATCATCCTTCACCCAACGATTGGTACGGTTCCAAACGAACCCTACAGCGGATTGTTTGTGTTGCTCTGACACAGCAACCAGGAGAATACAGAATGCTTTTCATAAAGCATGAAGCCTTATGCAACTTTTAGGATGTCAAAAAAAATATATTCATTTTGCTTGAAAGAGCATCCAGAAAAACACTAATTTGTGGATTACACTCTCCGTTGTTTTGCATGTGGTCTGCTACATTGGGGTCATTTGAAAAATCTCTTTTTGCCCAACGTTTAACTTCCTGGTTGATCTCTCAATATGTTGCTTCAATATCCATTCATGATGTTTTTCTTCCCCACAATTTGAATTGTTTTGTGAAGCGCACCAGTCCCTCCTGTCGCTTAGATCAAAGACTTCACAGAGTCTTTTGCTTTTCTTCTGAGGTTGATTTGAACATTTTACACCAAAACTTGTCCGTCTTTGAAACACAGAGCCCGATCTGCTCCCTGTAACAACTGTGTGAAGAGATGAAACTATTATAATTTAGGGATGTGAAATGACACCCAGGGATGAAGCGGAATTGCAAAGATGCATAAATCTCTTCCTTAAATTTTGTGAATTAACCAATCAGAAAACAGCATATCTGAGGAAAGTAAATCTAGATTATGTCAAATGCTGTGAATTAATCCAGAAGCGTACAAATCCATAATCTGGGAACGATGAATGGATGCAAACTTCTGAATTTAATGAAAGAAAGAAAAATCGTTCTCATTTTCTTGCCATTCATCAAATAGAAATAGTTTTGGTAACCCTAACAGAAAGCTTTTATTCTAAGTTGATGTCAGAAAGTGAGAAAAAAGACGATTCACCTTTTTGACATAGAGTACGCCTGAAAAATATGGGTTTGATTATATTTCACGTCTGTTTTTTAGTTTCTGTAATTTGTATTATGTAACCATAATACAAATTATGTATTTGTATTATACAGCTGAGTTTTGGGAGCAGCTGAGTTTTGGGTTCAGCTGCTCCCTCCAAGCAGCTGAACCCAAAACTCAACTCCAAAGCTAATCAAAACATTCCCTTTCTGCTTCCCCTCGTCTTTCCGCTGGATTCCCTCATTCCTTGCAGCTGGGTCTCTGGAAATTTGAGAGGAATTCAGCACAGAAGAAAGGCGGACCCTCCAGGGAGCGACGAGCGGCTTCCTCTGTGTCTAATCCAGAAAGTCTTCATCAAGGCATCATTAAACCTGAGCAGCGCTTTCATTAAAAACATTTTAAAACGATCAGGCGTGAAAATCATGCCCCACGCTTTTAGCTGTGTCTAAAACCCACGATGCTGGTGCTGCTGCCGCCCTGTTTAAGTCAGGGGTCAGCAGGAAACTGCTGGGCTTTGATCGCCAACTGGATGCCGCTGTTGCATAAACAGTCATGAAGGAGGGATCGAGAGAAAGAGGGACTTCCTCTCAGGAAACTTCACTCGCTCTTACAGAAACACGGGAAAGCTGCGGACTGGGGAATCTGCCTCCTGAAGCCGAGGTGAGGATCACTAACGTCCACTTTGTCCGGGTTATCAGTCTGTTAAGCTGCAGGTGCCAGACTGCTGCATGACACTGTTTGCTTTGAAAAATAAGAAAACAAAACAAAAAAAAACCCAGAAAAAATACTGAGTAGGAAAGGGAAGCGGCAGGTTTCTTCTTTAAACGTTCAAAATCTTGGTTTTATAACATAGCTGCATATATGGGATTTGTTACAGAAGACTGCTGTTTAGGAGACTCTTTCAGAAAAAAACAACCCTCACTGTTATGTAATGTGCCAGTGATAAACACTGAGCAGCCATCTGTGTTTCAGAGAATCTCCTCAGTAGATTTATGGTTCAAATGAAACCAGAGAAAAAACACATTTTTGGGATGAGCTGAGTTAGCTTAGTTTGAGCAAACAGGGCATAAACATGGGACTTACAACTCTAACCAAATGAAAGCTTTCACCCCTAAGGGTTTGCTGTCTGCAAATAAAAAAAAGGAGAAGAAGAAGAAGTAATCCATCCAGCACATCTGGTCGTGACTGAAGCAAGTTGCACTCTTCATGGGTTTCTGTCTGATTTGATTTGAGTAAAAAAGTTCCTTAAATCAGCGACCGAGTTCTTGTATCATTCTTCTCATTTTAGATAGTTCCTGATTATTTATTTGCTGCTGTTCCTGATTATTTGACTTTATAAAAACATTAAGGAGGACGCATGAATACTTTTGACACCAAAGTGATCCTCAAGAAGCCAAAGTCGTCCATCTGCTTTTTTAAACGTTATTACACAAGATAAAATTATGACATCCTGGAAAATGAGTGATTTAAATCAAACTTAAGGTCCGGGGGCCAAATCTGACCCTCCGTTGCTTTTTATGTGGCCCTCTGGACTCTAGAGGAAGACATAAGAAGCACTGCACAGTGTGCTTAAATATTGTTTTATCTATTAAATCAAAGCAGTTTTTATGTGTTTATTGCCAAATTACATCAATCAGTCCCTCCACTTTTCTGTGAACTATCGTGGAAATTCACGCAAAATCAACAAATCCCTATTTTTTCGCACTAATACAGAATTATGAGTTTATTGCAGGACATTAGCAAAAATGGTGGATATTATTGGATCCAAGTGACGGTATGCTCCCACCTGTAGATGCATGTATTTCTTACTTGTACTAAACATCTGCCTCAGCCTCACTTTCTAATCCCATAATGGTACGGTGAGTAATAAAAAGTTGCATTTCCCATAAGTGCAAATATTTCAAAATCAGTACCACAAACACCTTGATTTTTATTGCAAAAAAAACAAAAAAAATCCCAAAAACAGTTGCCAAATCCTGGAGGAACTGAAAAGATGCTCACTATGGCTTCATTTTAAGAATTGATTTATATTTTAACATTTCGTCGACAGGTTTTAGCAATAGATCGTAACACAGCCGGTGTTCTGAAAGATCAGTCGTGATCTTGATTTGGCCCAAAATCAAATTGAGTTCGACACGCCTGATTTAAAAACATTATTGCAATCTCAGATCGATTATATTTATGCACACGATTATGACATAATCACGTGCTAGAAAGTGTCACAGTCTCTCCTCATTCAACCTGGCACACAGTTGGAAAAGCCAGTGAGTTATTTTAATTATTATAACTTAAGTGATTAAGGACATACAGCATTTGTCTGAAGCTATTTATTATGCATTCATGTATTTATAATAATAATCTATATATCTCTGCAGCCTTAAGGACAGCTATGTTGGGTGTCGTCCTCCTCCTGCTCTCCCTCTCCTCTCTTGGGGTCACGGTTCCTCCGCCCATCGCTCCCTGCAGGAGATGCTGTGACCACATGCCGCCAGCAGAGGGCAGCGGAGAACCTCCGACACCGGCAGAGTTCAGCCACGTCCCAGAGATCCGCACCTACATCAACATGACTATACTGAAAGGTGACTTGTTGCAAACGAGTGTTTGTTTGTTTCTTTAAAGCTGTAATCAGAGGAGAGTTGTTCAAGGAAATGAGAAATGAACTAAAAGAGAGCATTCCTCCACAAACCTGATTAATCGGGACTCGCATGTCCTTCATGTTTTGTTGGGGTAAACTCAACTAAACTATTTAACATGTACTTGTAAAGCAAATTGAAAACCGAGCACTTCATATTTATGTTTTTCTACTGCATAAAATCCTAATCAGAAAATCAAGTTTGTGATTTGATTAAATGTGACAAAGTGGTGTAAATATTTTTTTTTTTTTGCAACGCAAAGTGCTTGAGCCAAAATCATACTTTATACTTTCTTTGAGTTTATATTAGTTTAAGAATGTAATTTATTTTTTAAAAATTTGAATATTTGGACTTCTTCTGTATTTAATAAAAATCTACAGATTTAATTTGAGGAATAAATAGAGTCAGGTTTATTTCTACAGCACATTTCAGCAACAAGGCAGTTCAAAGTGCTTAACATCATCATCACATAATAAAGTCATTAATCAGTAAATATTAAATTATCAAGCAAATACACATTAGATATGGTGGCAAATGTTCCAGTTAACAGGTGTGGGTTTTTAGCCTTGATTTAAAGGATTTCAGTGTTTTAGCCGTTTTGCAGTTTTCTGAACTTTTGTTCCAGATTTGTGGCACATAGAGACTTAATTCTGTTTATTGGGTTCATGAGTAAAAACAAAGCGCTGACTGGTTCCCCACAGTTCGCCGAAACATCGCCAAAACATTAGATGAATCTCGCGTGAGCCCGTCACCCCGTCTGATGCAGGATGTTTGTGGGTTTTTCTTGGAAGCGCTGCCTTGTTTAAAAGCCGCCCACAGAACGACTTGTCCATGTTTTTGTGTGGATTTGTTATTACGACTTGGCTCATTTTCCTGCAGGAATGTTCACTTTCAGTGCTGCTGATCAGGTCGATGGCCTCCGGGTAGATTCTTTCCAGAAACGAAAGGATGCGGAGCTGGTGGAGAGCAAGAGAGTCGGTTTCTATTAGCCTTTGCTCTGCATTTGGTTTTTCATGTTTTTGTTAGTGAACCTTTAAAAGAGAGTAATTTCTTTCACTTTTTTCTCCAATAAAGTATTTTTTATGCCTTCTCAGCCACTAGTTGTTCAGTTACATTTACTTGAGCAATGTTTTGGGAAAAAAATATTACTTTTAGGAGTTTTTTATATTACGCTAGACTTTTTACTTTTACTTGAATGATTTTATTATGAAGTATCACTGCTCTTACTTGAGAAAAATTGTGTCAGCAATTACAGAACATAGACACAAATCTGCAGTTTTTGTTAAAGTTTCTTATGTTTTATATTGAAACATTTGGGGAAAAAATTATTTTAACTTATTTTGATATTTTGTATTATTCATATGAATTATTTTCATTTTGGCCTTTAAAATACATCTGATTATGTCATTTTTTTAAGTATTAGATGATTGTTTTGGAGTACTGGAGCAGCATTTTTACTAAATACTTTTTTAAAATTCTTTCTTAATTTCTTGGACGGCTATGGTTTACTTTTACTTGAGTAGAAATGTGTTCAACTTGAGTAAAGTTTTTGCCCACTCTATCTACCAACCTCACTCAGGTGACAAAGGAGATCGTGGGGACAGAGGAACCCCAGGGAAAGTTGGACACGAAGGCCCTCCAGGGGACCAAGGCGTAGCGGGGTCAAAGGGCAGCAAAGGCCACGCGGGTCCTCCAGGAGACCCCTGCAAGCTTCCGCACTCTGCCTTCTCCGTGGCCCGCCGGAAGTCCCTGCACAGCGACGACGCCTACCAGGCGGTGGTCTTCGACGCGGTCTTCGTCAACCTCGACGGCGACTTCGACATGTTCCAGGGGAAGTTCTTCTGCCGGGTGGCCGGCGTCTACTTCTTCAACGTCAACATCCACACGTGGAACTTCAAGGAGACGTACCTGCACATCATGCAGAACGACACGGAGCGGGCCATCGTTTACGCGCAGCCCAGCGACCGCTCCATCATGCAGAGCCAGAGCGTCATGCTGGAGCTGCGGCCGCGCGACGCCGTGTGGGTGCGCTTGTTCAAGAGGGAGCGCGAGAACGCCATCTACAGCGACGACGTGGACGTCTACATCACGTTCAACGGATACCTCATCAGAGCCGGCGGGGACTGAGCCGAACGGAGGGACGTTTCGGACCTGAGTGAAGTTGGCCCCCCCACTTTCTTCAAATCAGACAAAATTGGTGTCAAACGTTTGTATTAATATTACAAATTACAAATATTACAAACCAGCCCCCCCACTTAAAATGATAGCGGCACAAACGAAAATCTTTGCTGCACAAAGCAGCACAAACATAGCTGAGTTAATTGACACCCATTTCGTCTGATTGGAAGAAGAAGGGGCTTCAAAGGGGCTGGTTGACCTTTGATGACCTCTAAAAACATTTCTTTATATCTTTAAAATGATAGCAGCACAAACAAAAAATTTTGCTGCACAAACGCAGCACAAACGTTTGACACCAATTTTGTCTGATTTGAAGCAGGTGGGGGGGCCAACTTCACTCAGGTACGTTTGGGCGGAACGTTTTGAAAATTGAGTTAATTTGTTAAAGTATTCTCACAGTTTTCACATTTTGTCAGGTTACATCCTCAAACTTCGATAAATCTCGCGATAAAACAGTTCTTGGCTGACACGTCTCGACAAAATGTGCGCATAACGACTAAAACTCCATAAATCTTCCGTGTTTAAGGAAATAATTCCCGCAGCAAACAAGCATTTTTGGCAGAGTTTCTAGTGTACATATCTTGGTACACTTGAAATTAAGACAAAATTAACTTTTTAGCAAGACAGAAGAGTTTGTTTCACGTCAATAATCCCTTAATATTGATGAAAACGTACTAGTTGATGTGAAATAATCTGCCACAGGAACATGACAATTCACCTGGACAAAATCTGTCACCATGGTGATGTAAAGGTTTTTTTTCCCACCATTTTGACCTTCTCCTCTGTGTTTACTGTGACCCTTACATGCGGTTTTCTTTTCCACACATCCATATTGACTATATTTATTATATTTTGGTAACATCCAGCCTAACAAACAGTCTAAGCTCTGTCAATACGGTATTACATTTGGTTTATCCCATAAAATTTAAATAAAAAAACTTTGCGACATGAATAAAATGGGGAAAAGTTTAAGGTTGTGAAAACCTTGGCAGCAGTAGACTGTTATCCCCATTTTTAATTTGGGATTAAAAACCAAAACGTTAAAGGCTTGGTTTTGGGGGCTGGTGTCGGTGGTGCTTGTGGTTCATCCATCCATTACTGGTCACTCACTCTGCCACGAATTTATAAAACTCAAAGGAGTAAAGAGAAATAATTTGACTCCCATATACTTCATCTGTAGACCAATTTGTTAGAATGGATTAAAAAGTATAGATTCTTTATTCTAGAAATTACTGTGTTGCAGTCATTTTGGAAACCTTAACTAAGTCACAAAGCCACTGAATGCATCATAACCACACTAGAAAGTTCAACCCAGGACTGTAAATTTATGCTTGAAAGAAAGTAAGTCTCTCTGGGGGGTTTTGATCCGGCTTTCATTACAGACTTTTCAGTACAACCTCAGGAAAATGTGTCAAATTGTGAAAGATGAACAGGACAGTTAACAAACGTCCTCAAAAGTTGTTTTGAGGCTCCTTTAAAGTCTTTCAGCGTGTTGATGTAGGCTAAGAAAATGCATTACCTGTGCTTTTCTAGTGGTAACAAACTGTCTGATTTAACTGGCTAATTTTAAAATATGTTCAGGGTTTCCCTCAGTGTATTATAAGCCTGGCGGGCCACCAGGCTTTACATGAACTCACTGAATTATCTATCTGAATGACTAGGACTAGGGACAAGAAATAATAAAAAATGATGTTGCCAAAAAGTGGCAACAACAACATTTTATTTATTTATTAAACAATAAATAACTAAATGATGTATGTACCTTAAGATTACTGTATATTCCAACTGAGACATCAGAACATTCAATTACGTAAGTCCAAGATGATTGCACCTAAACTGCTTAGCAGATGTGTAAATATATGGAAAAGGAGAATCATAACTAAAACCATTCTGTTGTGTATTTTGTAACTGTTTAAGCTTGAGTGACAGATAACGGTCATAAACTCAAACTTGAATAAAATGCCTTTTGTCGGTTTGACTCGTCACGATGAAAATCTAGACCAGTTTATAACTATGATCTTTTGACATATATTGTGGAAAGATCATTCATTTGTACTATTAAAAATATGGAGTGAAATTAATTTGTGTTTCTTGTGTCTATAAGAGACGATATAGAACAGCATTATGTAAGGGAGCAGCAGCAGGCGGCGCTGCAGGAGGAAACTGTGCCACTAGTTGGTCAGTAATGTCTCTTCACCAGCATGCCTTCAGTCTCCATGGTAACCAGCTGCTGCTCTGAATGAATACTAGAAAAGATGTTAACTCAGTTTCACACTACAAGATTAGACTAACAGCTAATTGCTAGCAGTGCTAGCATAGCAGGTCCAAGTGGATTCAGAGGCGTCGTCATGGAGACTGGCTATTCCCTCACTTGTGGGTGTACATCCTGATCTACCAAAAAACAAAGTTAAATATACTTATCAGAAGGAAGAGAAGCTTCTACAAGACCTAAGCAATGTCTTACAATGAAAACTATTCTTATCCAACCTTTAGTTTGTTCAAGGTTCTCAAATATTGTTCTGACTGCTGATAGCTATTTTCCTGTCCAAATCACATACATTTTACTTGAATGGCATGTTTTTATCTATTTTGAAGAGAAATTTGTGTCAACTCTTGCTTACCCCAAATCAGTGATGCCTAATCAAATTATCTAAATTATTTTTGATTTGCCTAAAAGGAAGTATTGTGTAGATTTAAGAGAAATCTTTAAATTACAACTAGCAGTGTCTGTTTGGTACCAGTTCAATGTATTTAAAAAAATAAAATTATTAAAAATAAAATGCACAAAAATCAAAGATGAGTTTTTTCTGTGAGCGATATAAGTGATTTTGGACGGTGTTTCGAATTGATCCAGTTGTAGTTCTTCAATTTGACCTCTAGATGGCAGTAAAGTCCCGCTAACTAGCATTTAGTTGTGTTTTACCTCTGGAATGTTTTAGACGCCCAGTGGCCAGCAGACCTGAGGCGTGATAGCTTAACGTGTGATAAATGTAGATTTTAATATATTAGACAAAACAGACATGGTAAAAGTCTGTCAGTATTAACAATAATAGTATGTCGTATCATGCTTCATGCTTGTTGTAGGACTTAAAATGTGGGTCGTTGTTGAGTTCTCATTTGCAAAAAACAGCACATACTCATATTCATTTGTTTTATTTGAACCATAAATAAATTCCTGTTTAGACTGGCAAACATTTATGTTTCGATGTTTTTTTCCCCCTTTGCCCATTGAGAGAAAGAATAAAAAATAAATCAAAAGTCGGAATTTTACACAGGAAACATCAACAAGGATGAATAGAAAACCAAAGATATGAAAATACAACAGGACTTACAGTACAAACACAGCAGAGGTGGACTATATCCACACTCACAGCATATGGCCACAAGATGAAGACAAAACTTTCCCCCAGCCCCGTAAACAATTCTGCATAAAGATCAGAGATTTAAAAAAAAAAAACAACAACACATACGTCTGTGTCTATCACATCAATGAAGAGTCGGAACAACAGCGACATCCAGCATGGAGTGTGACACTATGAACACCAGCACAATGAAGGAGAATCCAAACAAACGGAGAGATTTATAGCAAAGTCCCACGTTAACAGTTCAGCCGAAAGGCTTTGTTTTTCTTTTGGTCCCTAAACACAGTTGAAATCAACACGCAGTGTATCAAATATTCCTTTTTGTGAGTCTGTGATTTTAGTAAAAATTAAGTCCTATAAAAATACTTTTTTTTTTTTTAAGCTGTGTAAACTTTTAGCAACCAAAGGCACTGTCTTTTCCTCACTTTCATCACCTACAGCCATCGATTCATTAAGACCGTAACTCCAGCCTGACATGTTTCCTTTTAACTAACACTATTCATGTTGAACCAGCTTTCAGCTGTGCAGGAGTTCATCAGAGCTCAAAGTAATGCTACAAAAACAATGCAATACACCGCATAATAAATGCAGAAGCAACCTGTGGATATCATGTTTAAGGGTAAATGACAGCATATAGTTGCCAGTCTGCAGGAAAGCTCAGTATCAGTAACTGGTGCTTCGTTCGTTCTCCATTTTTGTTGTTCTCCTTTTTCCCTACCGTAGTGTTTATGTTTGGTTTGCTACCAATATGAAGCTTTTAAAAAGTTACAATCTTAAAACCATCAGACCTTTTCTATGTCTTTAAGTCCTTCTCAGAGAAAGTACTTGAAGCATGAAGTAATGCTCCACTGCCCCTCCCCCACACGCTGCTGCACACTTCTGGTCAGCTTGCTGAAAGAACGCTACACCTTCCCATTGGTTACAAAAAATGGAAACTAAAGGTAGCCCTCCATCTTCTTTGTTAAGCATTACTAAACATATGTATTTGAAATAAAAGTAGCTCATTTTTTAAAGAAAATGTTGAGATTAACAATGTGAAAATTACATTATCTGTCATTTTATTTGCTTTGACGTAAACTCTGTTATCGGTGTCGAGGTATAACACGGCTTACAAAGTTACGGCCTAAAAACCACGAGGGCTTTCTTCCACAGTTTGACTTCAAGAGCAACGAATCGCTGCTCCCTGCCGGTCAGGAGGCTGAAACACGGCCACCACACTTCTCCCTTGCTTCGGTTGGGACAATACGTCCAGTCCTGGTGTGAGACTAAAGGTAGTGCTGTTTTAAGATGACTGACTGAATGCTAAAAAGGGAAGGTGTGAGCAATGAGCACAGCTAAATTCAGCGGCTGGATTTCTGTGTAGATTTTTGCTACTTTTTCACCTACATTATAGGCAGCATTATTGAAAGTGTAATAATAAATATGATATTTTCTGTGAAATCAAAGAGATCCTGTGATTAGTTTTTGTTTTTATTTTGTGTTAGTATCATAATACTGACATTTTTACTCAAGGTTTTCATACCTTAAGAATGTCTTAACTGCACTTTTCTCATTTTGTACCCACTTTCACATGTACTTTTGTATAACCTTCTATAAGTTAGTACATTGTCTTCATGATCCGCTGTGTTTAAGTGGCTCTAATAAAGCTTAGAGCGTCCTCAGAGTCATTTTGGTTTAATCAGGGAGTGAAACAGCTCAAGTAGAAACTATAAAACCAAAGTCAATGGAAATAGGATGGAACATAAAATCTTTCAAAATATCCTGCAAGTTTAATCTACATGATTTTATAAAATACTACTTTTACTAAGGGAAGTAAACCTACAAGCAATTGTTGTGAATATTCTAGCGAGATGGTTTGTTTAAGGTCATGAAATCATGACAGGGTGAGTTAACCCAGACCTGTCTGAAAAGAAAACATAAAGCAAAGACACAAATGAGAGATTTCCCTTTGAAAAAGACTTTTGAAAAACAAGCAGAGGCACATCTGTGCATTAGTAACCGTAAGAATATGTCTGAAACAAGCCGAGACAAACCCAGGTCACCAGCTGCTAGCCGCTGTGCTTCCTTATGCTGAGGCTACATTGTGGCAACCGGCTTTAAAACTAGCCAGACGCCAGCAGCAGTACTTAATTTCCAGCACATATTTTGTTCGCAGAACCTTGTATAGGTGATATTAATTAATCAGCCCGGTTCAATGCACAAAAATGCACTCTTAAAGTGTGGATACGAGGTAAAAAAAAATTACTTACTTCAACATAAAATCCCTTTCATGCTTAAAAACATTGCACTTTAAACAATGTGAAATAAACCAGTTAACTATTGATAGTGCAGTGATAATTTAACATAATCTGGCCACACAAAAAAGTAATCTAATTGTCCAAGGCGTGCAACCACAACCAAAACGGTCTCTGTGCATCTTGTTTTTTAAACAGAGTGCTACCAAAGTATGTGAATTTAGTCACAAAAGTGGGCACAGATGGCATCACATAAAAACATGGAGGTTAAAGTCCCTAAAGAGGACAGAGGGACACACATCTGAATGTAGCTGCATGCTTTTTCTGTGACTTAATGAGGCAGAAATGATACTATGAGTGTTTTTAATCATGAGCACATTCGGTCCAGCAAAGGCACGACAGGAGAAGGTGTGTGTGACGCCTCTCGCTGGCCGTTGGGAGTGCGGCGCCCGCTCTTGTTGATTTTAAAAACTACATTTCGCCTGTGCGTTTGCGTGAATCACTCATTGAGGATGGACTCTGGCCTGTCGTAACCAAAAAGCCGGAAGTCGGGCTCGTAGAGCTTGTAGAGCTGCCGGCGTGCCTCCACAGGCACCGGACCGAACCAGTCCGTCTCCCAGCTGCTCGCTGTCAGGTTCCTCTGCGAGGTGGGGAACTCCACCACGTTGTCCACCCGCAGCAGGCGCAGCAGGTGCTCGGCGTCCTCCTCCGCCGTTTCCAGGTGGCCCACAAAGTCGTACTGGATCTGGCACGGGTGGCAGAGGCGGTACACCTGCCGCCAGTGCTCGTTGAAGGGAATGTCCTTCTCGGTCTGCGGGTCCAGGAGGTACTGGGTGAAGTGGGAGAAGGACGGGCGGGCACCCAGAGCGAAGGCTTCGTCCACGGAGGCGGGAGGCGTGGGCTGGTTGGCGTAGCGGCGCAGCATGACTTGTGCAAAGCGCCGGTAGAAGTCCTCGTTGCGCATCTCAAATTTGTTCCTGTAGGCGGAGATGAGACGCACAAACGGGTCCCGAACAAACAGGAACTTTGTGTACTTCTTCAGCTTCACCTGCCAAGGGTAGTTCAAGCATTATTTTAAAATACATCAGAAAAATACATATCAAGGCATATTCTACTGCATTTTAGAGCAAATAATTCTCAATAGTCAGGGGAACAGTAATTCACAATGACCTGTTTTGATGTTTTTAACGCAGCCTTTGAAAGGAGGCCTTGATATAACAGAATATATATGGAGAGATTAAATATCTGCAACATCAGAGGGCGACTACCTATTGCTGTGAACAAAATACAGACCTTTCTCAATGAAACATGTTGAATGGATGCTAGCTCTTCATATTGAGAATACAGTAATGGAGTGAGCGCTCTTACCTCCCCCAAGATCCTCTAATCATCATGTGATTTTTGAGAGTCAATAGGAAGAATCTCTCCTCATCCACAGAAAGAGTGCTTCAATTCCAAACGCTTGTTGGCACACATGATTGAAACAATTAATCGAATAAATCGTGATTATTTCATTGTCAACTAATTTATTAATCAATTAATCGTTAACTAGAGCTTACAGACTCAAAAGAGGCCATTTGGACAAAAATACTCAGAGAAGTAGTGAAGCAAAAACTGTACAAAATATATAAATTATGAGTTTAAGGTAACGACACAGGTTCTACCCAGAACTCATCAAATGACAGGTCTAGCTTCATCTGACTCAAATTCTGTAAAAAACTAAAATGAATAAAAATCTCCTGTAAAACACTTCTTGCATGCAGTTATTAATTGTTTAATCGAACAATTAAGACAAGCCTTTCACTTTATTGATGTGAAGTCAAGCAGAAGGGACAGAGCCTTCCACATGTTGATGCTGCAGATACATCCCCTGCAGCAAATTACCAAGAGTTCACTAAAGGATTTTAGGTGATTAAATGTTCATTTTCTTGCTTAAAAATTAATGAATTGTTTATTTCCATTTTTAATTGATTCCTAATAGTGCATAAAACAGGCTAAGATGAGAAATCTTCAAAATGATCACTTTTTTTATCCGATTCATCAGTTAATTGTCAGAATAATAAATAGATTAATTCATAACTAGAATAATCGTTAATCACAGCGCTAGTGTTAAACATAATCTTGGCTTCAAGTGAAGGAACGACGTAAAGCTGTGGATTGAGGATGCAACAAAGTTTAGGGCGACGACGGGCGGATCTAGTTGAGAGTTAACAGCCAGACCGTTATGTTCACAACGTTTAGATGTTGGGTGTGCTGAAGCGTCTGTTTTCTCAGGTAAGAAAATGCATTGTGATCGTAACACAGTCATCCCAGCATGAAGTTAATTTGGCAGTATTTTTCAGAACTGACCTTCATGAGGTGCTTTGCAAACTTGCCGTAGCGCTTCCAGAACTTGTTGAAGGTAAAGTGCATGCTGCTGTTGTGGACCAGGTCCCTGGGGATGGACAGAGGGTCTCTCTGAGGGGCGCCGTCCTGCTGCAGGCTCTCGCTGAGGACGATCATGATGCGCTTCCAGTTGCTGCACGCTACCTGAAGTTACATTCACAGCAGAGAAACAGATCAACCCGATGTTATAAATGTGACAAAATGTACTAACCTGGCTGACCACGTTGCATACCTTGGGAACATAGCAGTAGATAATGCCGTGTCTGTCATCCACAATGAGATGATCCAACTCTTTGTTAGGAATGTCATCAAACGAACGGTTTTTGCCCGGAAACGCCACGCTGTCGTTGGCGCAGACCTCCTGCAGTAACCTTCGCCTCTTTTCCTGATTATTCCATTTGGAGAAACAATTATGCGATAAATATTACATGTTGGTCTTACACTGATGACTTTAGAAAGGGTCAAGCATGAAAATGAAATGCATTCAAAACAAGTGTTTTTATTAGAGGTGAACCGACTGCAGTTTTCTGGTCGATCAAAGATCTTTTAAAAGTCTGACCAATGGCAATTTCTTTTGTTGGAAAAAATCACTAAATATAGCGAAAAAGTTGCTAAGTTAACCTTTGTGGAGATATATAAGACCAGTGGAAAAGATCGGTTTAACATGTTAGTATCGGCTGATCGCAGATCATCCAACATTAAGGATACCGGGACAGATTTATTTACGAATAATTGAATTAATCGTGATTAAACAATTATTAAAATAATCGTCAACTACTTTAGCAATCGGTTAATCATTAACTGCAGTATACAGACTCAAAAAAAGGCTCTTTGGTGACAAACATGTTAAGAACAACAATGAAACAAAACTGTACAATATATATATACACACATTTTGTATTTAAGATAAAATCATGTTTGTCTGTAAATATGTTTTACCCAAAACTCCTCAAAAGGCTTCACCTGGTTCAAATTCACTAAAGGGATGCAATGTTATTGAATTTTAGGCAACGAAATGTTTTCTTTATTTAAAAAATGAATTATATGTTTTAATGTATTTCGATTACTGTATAAAGAAAGAATTAAGTAGTTAAATAAAAAATCTGAAGAATGTGTCGATTTTTGTATCTAATTAATTAAACTTCAGAAGAATCAATAGAATAATCAATCACCATAAACCACAATCATCGATTGCAGCAATAGACTTATTAATGAACTCCTAATATTTATTGTATGCTTTTTTTCTCTTCAGCAGAAAACATCCCTACATCCATTTCAGGATGAATAATTGAATATTTATTTGCACAAAAAGCACCACGGCAACTTCTTGTAGCAAAAAGCAAAAGGTGAGAAAGGAAAGTCTTTTATTAATTGACCTTGTGGGCTGAGACCTTCCTACTATCTGAGCATGACAGCAGAACATTCCTGCTACAAATACTGTGACTAAAAGGATGCATAAACATGTACGACTTATTGTTACTACTTATCAAAACAAAAACCGGAATTTATGATGGAAAACCAGATTTAGGTAAACAGTTATCTACAACTATTAGGGCTGAACCGATTAATCAGATTGTGATTAATCACAATTAATCATCTCCTGACATAACTGTCAACTAATTTAGTCAACTATTAATTGCTAGAGTATATAGACTCACAAAATGCAAATTGAAAGCGCAACATATTCGGAGCAGTAATTCAAGCTAAACTATATAAAACATATATACATTTACCATTTAAGATATATATAAAAAAAACTTTTTCTGTAAATATGCTCAACCCAGAACTCCTTAAGTGGCATAGTTTTAGCTTCACTTGGTTCAAATTCTGTAAAAAAGAAAAAATGTCTCCTATTCAGTATCCAATTATTAATCAGTCAATCCAAAAAATACTCAACAGATTAGCTTTGATCCAATTAATCATTAGAATAATGGATTAGTAAAATAATCATTAGCCCTAACATCTTAATTCACGATTAGGTCACGGTTTGTCTCACCCTCTTTTCATCTGAAGCTGCCTGCCAACACCTCAGCTCACCTGTCTCTCCCGTAGCTCCGCAGCAACTGGTGACAGGTGAATCTTCCACTCCCTCCGGGGGACGTAGCGCTCCTCTGACTTCTCCGACTGGTTGCTGGAGTCCACCGGCACCGTGTCCGTGGGCTCCCCGGTTCCGGGCTCCAGGAACTGGTTGACGAAGGCGTCGATGTCGGACAGGAAGGACGGGGTCCGGGTGGTGCGGGGCCTCGGCTGGGGCGGCGGGTGGGGGACCTTGGGGCCCGGGGACACCGGGGTGTGCAGATAGAGGTGGGCGGCTCCCACGTCGTCCCAGTAGATGATGATGAGGAGGATCATGAAAGCCGAGCCCAGAACCACAAAAATGCGGAACATCCTGGATGTTCCCATAGTCACAGCTGCTTGCTACAGAGTCACCATAGCAACAGACTTATGATTTTGCAGGGCGTCTGCACAGCATTGCCATGGCAGCAGAGTATAACAGATACCTGCGTGTTTTCTCATGCACGGACCGGGGGACGTGGAGGCGCGGTTAGAGACGCAGCGGCTTCAGCGGAGTCTGAGGTCGGATCGGGCCGAACATGACGGCAGGACTGGAGCCGGCCCGTCAAGGACCTGTGGAGAAAAGGACACAAAACACGTTTGCACTCTTGAGAAAAAGTATCCAACGCGTGACGACAAATCCTATTAAATCACATCTGATCGTGCTCTTTGTCTATTTTTGAAAACAAACACACACAAAAAAATCGAGGTCACACAAATCACAGCAATACCATCTAATGTTTTCTGGTGAAAGATATGAGCAAACTAATTGAGAGATCTTTTTTTATCAAAGATAATTTTAGTTGGCTTTATCAGATTTTAGATTTAAGCAAAACTAGGTCTCATTCAAACTATTCATGATTATTCACATTAACAGATTTTACTGCACGATAAATTGCCCCAGAAGTTATTGCAATAAACGATAATATTGTTGTGTTGAGACAATTTTCAAGAAATGTAATGGTAAAGGCATAGTACTGCAAGAACACATTCTCAAACATTGATCAATTTTTAATTTTAGTACATTTAATACTGGAAATGGAAGACATTTTAAATATCCAAAATAAACAAATAAAATGAAATATTAAGTCTTTGTAAACAAAATTGTCCTTCAAAAAAAAAGGGATAGTTAAGACCAAAACACCAGATTGAAGACTTTTAACATCCACTTTTTGATAGAAAGAGAAAAACGATAAATCATATTGTTTACTGTGACAAGCCTAATGATACGTTTCTTCTTTTCTTTTTTTTTGTTGTTATTAGTGTTTAAATAAAACCTGCCAAGAAATGTGAAAGTTGATTTTACTTAGATTACATTTTTTAATTTTATTATGAATTATTTCAAGTTACATACAGTTAAAACCAAACATTTACATACAGTAACTAAAAAGACACATATTTTCTTCCTCACTGTCTGAAGTTATGAAACAAAGTTTGAGGAAGTCTCAGGCGTGATTTACGATGAGGCTTGTGCTGACTTTAGCCTTCTGGCCCCACACCGCTTCCCAGCAGTAAGATCACAAACGTTTGTCAGATATTTTCAGGTCGGGAGAACTCGGCATACCAAAGAGGGAAACGCTGAAGCCCGCAGCAGCGTTTGCTTTAAATGCCACGCCCTCCTCAGATAATAAAAGTGCCAGTGTGAGCCACCTTTGAAGGGGAGGCGGTTATAAAAGGCTTCGCAGCCTGACCTCGGCGCACGCTGCACGAGGGAGACACACAGATGCTCACTGTGCTCACGCGCTAATTAGCTTGGAAGGGTCTGAAGTGGAGGCAGTGTCTGTTCCGTCCCCGAGTCGCATTTCCTGCGTCTCGGGGATAATTGGGCTCCAGTCTTCTATACTTCTCCTTCCTCTTTGGATCAAAAGTCACAGAGCGTCATTCCCTCCCCCCACTTCTGCTTACTTCTAAACTTGGAGCTGTCATGCATCATGTTTCTGTACCTCCTCTTCCCCTGAAGCGAAGAGGCAATTATTGGCATGGAAACGTCTGTTAGGAGGCAGCAGACATCTCTCCTCTTCCTCCCTACAGACATATCAGCTGCTGTCTTACTACATCGTGTTGTATTTATCATCGCCGTCGGCAACAACGTAAGTGCTCTGGTGCAGTTTGCATTTCTTAGACTAGTAGCGCATCAAATAACTCGTCCTGGGTCAAAGTCTGCCCACTTTCCTTTGACCGGCTCGGACCAGGCAGGTCACGTTCGGAAAAATCAAAGTTTATTCTCAGTTTTGTCTGTTTAAAACTTGAATAATCCCATATTTCTAGCCTTCGAATGAATTAAGAAAACAATTTATTCTGAGTTCAGTAAAAAGATAAGGGTTACTGATTTATGCTTGTACTGCATAAGTGTGGACAGCTGCGGTAATCCCACTATTTTTCTGTTTTATTCAATTACCTCCATCAAGAAACTGCATTTTTTTTCCTTTTATAACCCATATTTATTGCATTTAACTGCTTAATTAAAAACCAAGCTTACACAAATTAGTAGGTTTGAGGTGATTTTCTGAGTTTTCATAAGGAAATCCAGCAAGAACACCCACTGAAGCCAGAGTATTTGTAAAAATCTTTCCGTGTTTTGAAGCCACATCTAGTGAAACTCAAATATGGATGGATGAATTTGGCATCAAATTCATCCATAAGTGGTATAATAATGTGAACGCCTCCATTTTCTGAATTACTAAACCACTATCAAAGACTGTGCAGAAATGTTTTACTCTTTTTCATGTGTTTTCAGTCCAGGGTTTCCCCCAGTGTATTATGAGCCTGGCGGGCCACCAGGCCTTACTTGCCCACCCACCAGGCTAAGCGTCATTTATTTAAGTTAAATAGGGCTTTTTATACTCCTGTAATGGTGACAGTAAATACAGATTAAGCTAGGTTTATACCTGACACATTGATGGGTTTCACACACACACTGCCTGCTCCTGCAACTCTGAATTTTTGTATCGTTTAACATTTTTAACACAAAAATATGGTGCACCACTAGTTGACTGCCCTAGCGGCCCTACCACCAGGCTCAGACAGGTTTGTGGGGGAAACCCTCCAGTTTTATAGGCAAGAAGAAAATATTGAAATAGGTCAAACTTGGTAAAAAAAAAAAAAAAAAAAAGCTGAAAATCTGAATCAGCAAGGAAAAGCAGGATTAAATTAGGTCACAATAACTGACCAACAAGGTTTAAAAACATTCTGTGATTTGAATTAGAGTTGGACAATATATCAAACTGCAATGCAGCTTCACTGTGTGTGCAAAGCACTGTTTAATGTGTGTATTTATAAGGATGTAATAACATTTCAGGGGGCATGGATTCAAACTCTGCATGTTAATAACAACTTTAGTTCGTTGGATGGACTTTTACTGTCTTTAAAATCCAGAACAGTGGTGGAAAACAAAGAGACTATTGTTAATGTTGCAATATTCATCAATAATATTAAAATTTTAATGTTTTTTTTTTACATCAGGATTAATGCAAATGAAGTTATTGTGATTATTTCTGCTACTGTTATGAATGTGGATTCATAATACTATATTAAAAGAGATTTTAAAAAGCATTATGGTTAGGTTTGTGTTGTAATTCTTCTAAACTGATTAGAGAATCTGAGTAATTTAATTTCCCACCATACATTTTCAAAGAGTTTGAACTTTGAGGTCGTGCCACTCACCTTAGTTGATGTCTTTATGAATTTAATTTCCCACCATGTCGCCCCCGGTCTGTAACCCGCAGCTCCAGCCCAAACGGGAGGCTGGACTGACGGCTCGGCTCATGCGAATCCCTCCGTCCTGTCCGCAGCAGCCCTCAGCGGATGCCAGACCGGACACAATGCTACCTTTGACGGACGAGCAGCGCCGCGCGAAGAGGCTGTTCTCTCACCCCGGGAGCCCTCCAACCCCAACCCGCCGGGACTCGCTCGGTTACAGCGTCGTGTGCGGTGCATTTAGGCGAACATATATGACGAGTGGGTCAAGAAAACACCGAGTTTCAGTGGTCACCGTGGGTTTGTCGCGCTGTCAGTGTGCCTAACGGTCAAACAAGTCCAAAAGCACTGGGGCAAAGGTGTATGCGGGAGGAATGTGCGCCAAAATCTTACAATATTTAGTATTATGGGCATTCTTTATGTAAAAATAGAACAAAGACATTTAAAAACTAAACGTCCTCACCTCTCTTTTCCCTTTCTGCTCCTCTGGTCGCGTTAGCTGAGTCTGCCCTGTCGGCGCTCGGTGTGATGAGAGCCGCTGTTTTTTCCGTGTGAGATGGAGCGGGATCTCAGAGCGAAACACCGCGAGAATTCGTATCCTGAGGTTTCTGCAACGTGAGCTCGTGAGGAGGAGATAAATTCACTTTTCTGGGTCATCTCCATGATGACATTTCACTGATCCGGGATGATTCACGTATTCCCATCCTTCCCACGGGAACAGATGGTTAAAAATAACTTTTTAAAAACCTGATTGCAACATTAAATGTAAAAAAGAAAAAAAATATTGACAAGAACGAGAGAAACATAATAAACAGTGTGGCAATCGTTATCTTGATTAGGTGAATTAAGTAATACTGAAGACAGTTAGCTGATTCGTGTTGTAACCTAATCTGTGTGGGATCGGACATTGTGAAAAAAATTTGCTTAGTGTAATCGGGGTTTTTTTTTCCCTAGCAGCTGGCTTTCTTCCTTAAACACACACAGACAGTTTTACAACACAAAGTGGGGGAGGTAATGCACCAAATTTAGCTTTTCTGCTCCATATACCTGACATGAGCCGCACTGGGAATATTTTCCCACATATTTTACATTACAGCCACTCACTGAAGTGTGTGGCTGTAATGTCGTACGATTATTTGGCTTTCTTGGAAAAGTATGTTCCTCAGAAATTCCCACTGACCTCTAGAGAGCCACAATAAACACTTTAAAAAATGTTTTGATGGTTTTTGAAAATGCTTTTCTTCATGTTTTACTAGTTAAAACATAAAGATAGATATCAACAATAATGTGTTTTCTAGGAACAAGCTTGGACAGCCTTCCTCCTCGTGTTACCACCTCGCTATTAATCTTCAGTGAGACGAGTTTGCACTGCTCCTTGGATGATATATGAGGGTTTTCTTGCATGCGCTGCCTGTTTCAAGTTACTCTACAGATCTGGGTTTTGACTCAGTCCAGGAATTTCAATTGCTTAGTTTTCAGTCAGTCCCTGGTGAATTTATTGGTATTTTTGGGGCCACTTATATGTTGTAGAATCCAGTTCTGCTTTAGAAATATTTCATTTACAGATAAGTTGCAGGATTTCTGAGCTTCTCACCAATCTGACAACGTTGCACCTTCAACACCACTCCTTCCACTCAAAAAGGCTTCCTATTTGTAGCCTGTCTGCATTAAAGTTAGTCAAGCAGTTAGTTAGAATTTCATCTTGAGATATCCTGTAGTTGTTTAGGCACATGTGGGTAACAGTTGTTTTTGTTATTTTTACGTGTTAAGCTTGAAATGCCTTGACATAAAAAAAAGACTTCTATCAAAGATAAATGCACCATGTCTGTCAGATATTTATTTATAAAAGTTTCTGAAAACCCACATCATTTTCCTTCCACTGCAGCCATGCAGTATTCTGTGTTGGTTTGTCACATTGAGTCCCAATAGAACACACTGAAGTGTCTGGTTGTAATGTCGTAGCAAGTGAAATGCAGTCATATTCAATAAATTAGAATATGCACTCCACTGAGGTTCGTCTTTCAGATTAAAAGTGGCTTTTGAAAATAGCAATATTTAAGCATGTATTAAATATACTTAACCTTAAGCCCATGTTTCTGTATTTAAAATGTCTTGTCATTGTGTTTCAATTAGCAGAAAATCCACAACAGAAAAAAAAATGCTTGAATGAATCATTCTGTGTGTAATTAATCTATATAATGTGTTTCACTAAATAAATTTAATTACTGAGGTAATTTCAACTTTTCAATAATTTTCTAATTCGTGGAATATGACTGGTTTTCACTGGATTAACTGTTGCTTCTGTAATGACCCAATCTCGCCACTAGATGGCAGTTTAATCTTGGTTAAAATCTACCATTAAACGCAGGCGCTGCTTAAAAACCATTTGCCTGCAGCACATCCTGTGTCAGATGTTTTTTTTTTTTTTTAATAAGGAAATATTCACTTTAGGGGTTTTAAATCAGTTTATCTTTAAAAAATTGAAGTACAATTTTACAAAATACATAATGCATTTGTTTGGGTCTCTAAGACGTGCCTCTTTGAGTCTGACTATAAATATAAAACGAGAGCTACAGTACATTTACAAGTTTTGTGGTTTACTGCATTTAGCTACACACGTGTTTAAATGTACAGCCTGGTGCACAAGAGGCCTACAGCAGGTCCTGTTCCACCCAGATCGTCTTCTTCTGCTCCTCCAAAATTCTGTCCTTGATGACCCTTATCAGGTCCTCCATCCCTGTCCAGGAGTCGGGCTCCAGGGTGGCATACAGGCAAGGGATGGTCTCCAGCTCCTTCTCTTTCGCCCGACACAACCTCACAAAGTCGTCCTCCGACTCCACGCGCAGAGGCAGCTTCCTGTGTGGACAGGAAACAGGAAGGAAGCAGCATTGCGGTGGTGAGTGCGGTGATGTTTGGAACCCAGTATCTCTGATGCCAAGATTGTGTAGAGCTGCAGCGGCCCGTCTAATTCAAAGACGTCACAGAATCCACCCAGAGATACGTCAGAATTTGTTGGTAATTTTACTTAGAAACAGCAGAACCACGGAACAGACCTGACAGTCAGTGTTTTTTTTTGTTTCTTTTTTTAGAAATGGTTGCATTTGCCCATTTGTTTTATCTACTTCATCTTTCCAGGTAGATCAAAAACAGAGTCGTCAAAGTGTGTTCTGTCTAATATCCAGCATGGAAACATTAGCTCATTACAAGAACTGACGTGTGTTTGGATTTGGAAAAAGAGGTTTCACTGCACAGGTAGAGAGTTCGTGTTCGACTTACCTTAGCTTCTTGACATTTTTCTCACAGATCTTGACATAAACGATAATGGGGAAGATTTCTCTCCGTAGAAGGTCCTTGACACAGCTCAGCTCGGCCTCCAGCAGGCAGTGTTTACCCTGAAAATGGGTAGAGAGGAAACAAGGCTTGAAAACAAGTCTACAGGAGAGGTGACAAACGACGTGCATCTAATCTATCTGTAGATGTTAGGAGGTGCTGGTTTGCACATGTGGGGGTGTTGTAGTCTTCGTACACACACTGTGCGTGTGAAAGTTTGTGTTTTATTTAACAGGAAGGACAGTGAGGGAGCGCAGTGCGCCGTCAAGCTAGTCCTCCACTCTTTTGGTGAACTGACGCAGTCGTTTTAAAAGACGCGCTGACTTTTAGGGCCATTCCATGAAATAATTACTAAGAAATAATCTCTGTTCAATCAGCCATGGCAGACCAAGTGTCTTTTTTGACATTTGTTCTGAAAGTCCCCTGTTCCTTCTTTTAAAAAGGGGGAAAGATATTTTAAAATAAACCTTTTGAGCAGTATGACATCAACTAGAAGCTGATATGACTTGGCCTCCAAATATGGCCCTGAGTTCATGGTGTTGGAGAAAGGAAGTCCAATTCTAAACTAAAAAGCAGATCAAATACTGTCCTGATTCCTTAAAGCCTACGAAGTATCCATTTAGCTTAGTGTCAAATAGGAGTCTTCAAATCACAAACTAGCCTCCATGACACTTTTTGCATCACAGTGAGGCGCTTTGGCTCAACGTGGAAGTAAAATTTGAATAATTAATTCATTTAGTCCTTCTCCTTTCTGGAGTTTCCTACATTTATTTTTTATTCTTGTTTCATAAAAGACAGAGTGATTTACACTCTGTCTCTTATGACAGAGTGAAAATCATTTCAAATCCAGTAGTCAGATTACAGTTACCGTACTTATAGAAATCACTTTGCGTTACTATTTTCTTTTGAAATTTAATTTTATTTCCTCTAAGCGTCTTGGGGAGTGACCGCCGATTTTTTTTTTGCGACAGTGTCAGTAGCGACAGAAATGTAAACAATGGAGGAAGGAGGGAGATGCGCATTTTGTTGCTGGAAAAACAGGAACTAATACTGTTTTTCCAACTAACTATGCTACCTTCAGTTGTTATCAAAATGGCGTATATCAAATATGACTTAAAAGAAATTTGACTTAGTAAGTTAACACCTTGAAATTGTGTCTCGGTTTCTTTAAAAACTCCTCCTGCAGGAAGTCATCACAGCATCGCTCCTCTATTAACCCTCTAACAACATTTTTACCAGCGTTGCTCTGAGAAGTAGCTGCTCTAATGAACCCAGCTGATGTGCAGTTCCACCAGGTGTTTGCTAATTGCTGCTGGCTAGTCTGAAGGAGCTGAGTGGGGAAGTATCCCAGTATGTTTTTGATGAGAGAATAACACTGCAACATGTGCAAAGCTCAACAAAGTCAATTTATCATAATACTGCCCCTTTAAAGTCAATTTAAGATATTTAAAGTGGACTCCTGGCATTAATAACCTCAACCTACTTCTTGAAGGCACCAAATGCAGATCGGATAAACACCAACCTTGGCAGCGACAGCTTCGATGTTTTCCCGGGTGATGCATTCGAATGTGGCCTGCTTCTCCTTGTAGTGAATGAAGGGCTCCACGTTCTGTTTCAGATGAAACTCCCCCTTAGTTAGAGTATCTGGACACGGAGAGCAAAACGAAAAGACGAGGGGGAAGCGTGAATTGAACGTCGTGCTAATTTGTGGAGCTCACAATGGGACGCATTCACACCGTGCTCATTTGCTACGCCGCTGCACGGCATCATTTATCACAAGGAACAGAAACTTGAGGTTTTGGCCCAGGGGACTCTCCACGTCAGAAAGTCACAAAACAGACTCTTGACTCGCCAGATGTTCAACCTTCACCGATAACTTGCCTGACGACCCCCTCCTCTGTCGGCAAAAGGATGATTTCCCTCGGGACAGGGAGGGAACATTTAAATGTAAATGTTTTTTACAACATTTAAAAATGTTATAAAAAAACATTTTTACAGTGTAGTGTCAGCGTGGCATCTAAAATATCTGTGTCATTGTCACTGCAGTGCATCGTCACGCTGGTTATCAACTAGGCCATCTTCTGTGCTGCCCCTTTCTCTATCTCTGGTTACACTTCTTAACTTTTTCATCACAGTGCAGTACAACACACGAGTTAAATCCCCACGGTGGCTTCTTTTTCTCTAGCATTCACCCACGCATCGTACTGGCAGCAACATACTGGGATTACACCCAAAGTAGGGTAAAAAAGAAAAAGAAAAAATCCCTTCACAGACAATGAAGTGACATTTCTTACAAAGACTTATACTGCATGCTGTTTATCAGACACTAACCCGGTTTGCAGATGTTAAAGTCCATGGCTGCGCCCATGTTCAGTATTTTCTGGATGATGGTTTTGGCCAGTGCGGCCGGAGTGAAGAGAACCGGTCTTCGCCTTTGGGTCCGCTGAGGCGTGACGGGACTGTAAGGGATCAGGTTCAAACCTCTGCTCAGTTCGTTGTCGGGGTCAGCAGCGTCTGCTTATAGATGACGCACAAGTACAAAAGAGAAAGGCGTGAAATTAAACACCCTGCTTTTAGAAAGGAAAAGCTGTTTACAACCACAGTCTGCTTTTGCATCGTTTTGAGAAGCTGAGTAATTTTGTAGGACTCTAATAATTGTTGCTTGCAGACTCAAAACAATAAAATAAATACTTCTTTTCTGCTACTTGAATTCAATTCTATTCAAACCAATTTATCTTCCTAGCGCCAATTCACAGCATATGTTGTCTCAAGGCACTTTACAAAAAAAATTACTTCAATTCAATCCCACATACATTCCAATTGATCCTACTTGTCAACGAGTTAATTATTGAAAGCAGTTAAAAAGTTTTTATCTAAGGATTGCATCGGGTCACTGACTTGCAGCAATCACCAAGTTAAGTCATTTCAAAGTGAACTTTTGAAATGACTTGAACTTGTTTCAATATTGGTTAAACATTTAAACAGTGATTTGATGCGTTAAATGCAAAATGCTTCATCGTTACTGGGGCAGTAAAGGAATGAGTGAGCACTTTTACTTTCCCCAAATATCTTCTTTTAAGGAAAAATGGGAAGGAATTGTGAAAGTTACCAAAAGCAGTCTCTTAGTTCGACATCTTTTATCTCAGTCTTATAAAGTAGGAGGCTTGTCTACCTAATCCCGATGGAGGAAGACGCAACATAGTTCATGTCATGATAATGACGGACAGCTAGAGTTGATTCAGCAGCCATAGCAACAAGGTGTTGTTTGTGAGCATAAAGTTTTTCAGGATATAAAATGGGTAAGCAACCCATGCTACCATGCTTTTTTCTTTTTCGTGTCACCTGTCAGTATAAAAATGTTCAAGCAGTGCTCTAACAAATTAAGTCAACAACTGCTCTCTCCAAATGTTTCTGCTGCATATTTGCTCCTGAGAGTTAGTGGTAGCGGTCTGATTCATATAAGTGACAGATTGCATGGCAGTATTTTACATCGCCTTCCACCCACCACGAAAGTGAGAAAATTCACTGTGGACCCATTCAGAAAATTTAAACAGGACAATAGATGTTCTCCAGATACTAATGCAATACACTAACAAACATTCTGAACACAGACAAAATGAACATGTAGAAAAGTGAGACTTTCAGCTGCTTCCATTCACTGCTGCTCATACGAAATGAGCTGTTCTAGAGAAACACTCATTAGTATAAAAGTTAAATCTTGGAATATCACTGCTGGTCAGAATAGCAGCAAAAATCACAATGTAAATCTGAATACTGAGTTTTTCTCCCCATTGGTGGGTAACAGGTAAACAACATACATAGTGTTTGCATGAGCATAACCTTTCTCCTAACTTCCTCTCTTCAATGGACAGATTGCTATTTTGATCTTTGCCCTATAAACTCACATTCGAGCTGAGTACATAGCCACCTACTTTTGTCTCAATGTGGCCATTGTGTTACGTGTTTATGTGGGTTTGTTGTTATTTCCATAACGCCGTCCCTTTCTGGCTGCTTTCCACTCCTTGCTCTGCTGTCTCGTGCCAGATTTCGCTTCCTTTCTCGCTTTTTAACATTTACAATGAATTTCTGCCATTTTGGGGCAATTACTTTAAAACTAATAAAGATAATCAAGCCTGACTCTTTCTTTGCCGACTGAAAGTCATGTTGCCATATTTAAATCTCTTATCATAAAAGCACCATTCTTGTTCTTCACTGTTCGGTCTGGACATTCGTTCTGATCAGGATTGTCTTTTTATGATTTATGATTGCATGTTGTTTCACAAAATTAACAACTTTGCGTCAGGAGATTTCTTGTATTAAAGAAACTGATTGCATGCAAAGTGTTATTCTTTTAACCCTCCTAGTGTTGCAACCCTGTTTCAGAATTGGTTCAGAAGTGAGCTGGCTCTCTCTTTTTTCTTTTGCATAAAAAGGCCTTCGCAGCTCTAATTGGTGTCACTTAGCTATTTCTACACATCCTTTTTGATGTAGCTTTGCTCAGTCAGATTTTACGTAGGTGCCACCTCTTCCTGCTTCTCTCTCTATCTCAGCGAAAGCGCTTGATCATTTTTTTAATTCTTACAATCTTTGGAATGGCAAACACTTTTAACAACAATTCCAATCTGACGTTCAGTGAGTGCATTCGCTCATGTTGTTGAGTCCAAAACAGTGCGTTAAATGTAATTACTGTATTTTCCGGACTATAGAGCGCACCTCACTATGAGCCGCATCTACAAAGTTTTTTTTTTTAAAAATGGAAACATACATATATAAGCCGCACCGGCTATAAGCAGCTGGTATCTCCGCCACTCTCGGTTTTTCACAGGGAGGCAACAGAAGGCTGCTGCCCTCCGTCTCCATCGCCGAACGCCCAGTTTACGTGCAGCGGTTCTATTTCCCTCCTGAACTGCCAGATCGATAGCCTTCAAATTAAAAGCTGCATCATATGAACTTCTTCGTGTGGTTACCATGATGAGAGCATTTGAGTTTAAAAACATTTCTCAGTCGTGCCTGCTCTTAGCATGTGCTTGTTCTAAATGAAAATTAGCGCTTTCTTCTTTGATTTCCAATTTTGACTTCCAATGATTCACTTCCTGCTAAAGAAAAAATGAAATGAGGTTGCCAACCAAACAAATTTTTTCTAAACACTTTCTACTGAAATAGTCAGCAACATGGACAATAGAAATCCCTTCTGGTGAAAAGTTTTACAATCAGAGACGACAATGAATGTTTGGAGGAGTACAGATGTGACTTTCAAATCTAATAACTCTGCTCCAGCTCTGAAGCATGGTTGTGGCAGTATCATGCTGTGAGATTATCTTTCTATGTATGGAGAAGAACAACTCCCTCCAAATTTATCCTCACCTTTACTTTTCAGCTGGTTAAAACGTAAATGCAACCCAGCTTTTCAAATGGATCCACAAGAACATCAAAGTATTTTTTTTTATACCGTAAAGCAAGTTAATATTGGCATAAAAGTACTGAAAGTCTTACTCTCACTTTCAGTAATGATGAATTTACTTAACGCCATAAAGACATTAACTTGTCTTTCCACGATGTTTCTGGTATTTATCTTCAACTCTCACCACTTCTCTGCTGTTTTTCAGAGTAACTTCCAGAACTGCTCGAGTCCCTGAAACATGTCCTCCATTTTGACCCTCGGACACCATTTCATCTCACAGAGATGAATGGAGTCCGCTTTCTTCCTCCTCCGACTGGGTGCTTCTGCTATTCAGCCTCGTTGTCATGGTTACAACTCTTTTTTTTACCCCCCATCTGAATGTTCGGCTTCCACTGACTCCGCGATACAACGCTCCTTTCATCCAACATGTCAGCGCTCACACTTTCATGGTCCGCTTTTTTTTTTTGTTTGTCTTTTAGGGTAACACATTTTGACTTTTGAAACGGCTTCGACTTCATCGTTCTGTATTAGCGCCAGCTTGGGCCAAAGATGTCTTGTGTCTGTCTAAGCAGCCTTGCTGAACTTCCACTTCCTTTTTTATTTATCTAACCCATCAGCTCCTTTTAGAGAGGTGCCGCCTTTTCAGATCAAGTGACAAAAAAAAAAGAGAACAAAAACCCAAAGCATAAATTCACACTTAAGCTTCTTTATGTGGTTACGACTTCGAACATCCCTCCTTGCCTCATCTAATCTTAAACCGTGACCTTAGACGGAGTTCAGACAGCTTTAGTGTGAATCTTCAGAATCGCGTCAGTTTTCTTGCTGCTTCTGAAGAAGTGTCGGTTCGTCCGCGAAGCTTCGCGCTCACCTTCTTGTCTGAGCAGCTCGAAGTTTTGCCTTGCTAGTGTTGCACTGCCAGTGTTGATGATCCTCACGCGCTCGTTGCTGTTCAGACGCTTGTACTTGATATCCACCCTGCTGACAAACTAGAGTGACAGAAGGCCGCGGTTAGTCTGACGGGGTTTCTTTTAGGGGAAAACAGTTTTTGCTCCAGGCATTTTACAACCAGCTGCCTTCACTTTGATGCTGCCAGATAAAATCTAGAGCAAAGAATTTTGCTATTTAATCTCAGCTTAAATCTAGACGAGAGATTGAATCAAAGAATAACATTCTCAGGTTGAACCTTTTAGCTGACATGCAAACCGCTGTGACTGATGGAAAACCAAGGCAGCACATCACATTGAACGCACTCCCAATGGTGAAACATGGTGGTGGAAGCGTCATGCTTTCCTTCAGTAGAGACACTGAAGCTGGTCAGACTTAATGGAGAAATGGATGGAGCTAAATGCACGACAGTCTGAGAAAGAAACGTGTTGGAGGCTGTGAAGGCCACAGAGCAGAGCTGCAATGCTCAACAGTACAAACCTAAATCTTTTTGAGAATCTGCAGCAAGATTTCCACATTTCCAGATTTTTTTATTTGTAAAAAAACAAAAAAAACATCAAAACTCGTCAGACTGTTAGCACCAGACGTGTTTGGACTTTATTACCTGCAGGATCTGATTGAGGAAGATACTGGCTCTGGACAAACGAGGGCTGGCCTTAAGATCGGGAGGGGAGCCGGCCTCTTCTGGCTGTAAACTGCTCGCCTAGGCACACAGCATCATAACATAATAAATAACAAATAATTTATATTGAGTAAAGTCACAGTAAAAAAAAAAAAAAGATTGGGATGCAAGAAAGATTTTAGTAAAGATGCTACAGATTGTCAGAGTTTGGTCTGAAAATGTATATGGTGTTAAAAGGTTGACGTTTTTAGATATGGAAAAGATTCATAATTCTCTGAGCAGCTTAAACGTTTGAGAAAAGACACAATTTAGGTGAGATTAAAATAAAAAACAATTGAGAAGCAACAACACAGGGAAGCAGCATTCAGCTTCTATGCTCCTCTAATGTGGAACAAAAGTTCAGAAAACTGCAAAACTGCCGAAACACCAGAGTCCATTAAATCAAGGCTGAAATCCCAACTTTGGTCAATAATAACTGGAACATTGATTAATATATTTAATGACCATTGTTGCTTGTTTGGCCATTATGTTATACAAATAAACTAGACTTAAATCAGACTTCAATTATTATTTTGTTGTTAATTTGTTGTTGTCTCTGATGACAGCTAAAGAGATAAATCTGGTAGATCCTCACCCTGCTGGTGCGTTGGCCTTCATTTTCTTCCTTCCCTCCTCGACAGACGAACTTCTGAATCTTTACCAGCAGCAGCTGCTGAGCTCTGCAGTCACACAAAAACACTCGTAAAGCTCTAAAAATGCAAGGATTTAAATCGGCGCTGAAAATAAAGCAGAGCTGTGAGAAAGTATTTTCCCCCTTTATAGATCTCTCCTGTATTTTGCTCCTTTTTTTGGCACAATAAAATCTTTCAGATCGATCAGATTTTGATATTAGACAAAGATAACATGAGTATTAAACGATCAAGATCTCTGCCCCCAAAGCAGCAACATTTGTTCTGTTCCTGAATTTCTGTAGTTTGGGGCACAATGTGTTGCTTTTCGAGATCTTCCAGCCTGCTTCCTGCTGCCAGGTAGGTTCTGATAAAAGGATTTCTTCTTTATAGGTCTGGATGTGGCTTGTGAAACTCAAACAAATCACTTAATTTGTGATTTAGCAAAGGAGGCCATTACATTTTCACATCACTGTTTCAATTCGTCATTAGAAAAATGCTTTTTAAATTTACATGAGTCATTTTTGTATATTAATCCGAAAGATTTTGATGCAAAAAAGGAAAAAAATCTTAGAAGAAGTATTTAAGTAGGTCTGTCATGATGACTAATTTTGCTGGACAATTAATTGTT
This sequence comes from Brachyrhaphis terrabensis, assembly GCA_903067065.1. Classification (NCBI taxonomy): domain Eukaryota; kingdom Metazoa; phylum Chordata; class Actinopteri; order Cyprinodontiformes; family Poeciliidae; genus Brachyrhaphis; species Brachyrhaphis terrabensis. The sequence continues at coordinate 43,157 of CAEGAG010065124.1, forward strand.
ACTGCGATGCACAATAATAATAATTGCTTTCAAAACCATTTGCAAGTTATACAATGTTGATAGCATAATAATGAGAGTAGACCCTCTTAATGATTGTCTGAAAGCGTCTGAGTTTGGCGCCTACCGCGAGTTGCTGGGTATGGTGCCGCGCTCGGCCAGGTCCGTTCCGCTGTAGGGGTCGACGCGGGCGCACAGCCACTCGCAGCGGCCCTGGTGCCGGGTGTCCAGAACGTGCACCACCTCGTCGCAGCGCACGCTCAGGGAGCAGCTGTCCGACTGTCCGCAGATGTTCAGGTTGACTCGGATGTAGAAGGAGTCTCCAGACTCCAGCGTGCCGTCGGACAGGTTGCTCTGGAGCCGACGATAAGCTGGAGAATGGGCATTTATCTTATTTAATATAAAGCTGTGAAGTATGTCAGTGTAAAGACTTGATCTTAGGAGACTTAAAAGAGCCACTGGGCTTCAACAAGGGACAACGCTTTGGTACGTTCATTGGTTTTTTGGGCCAAAAACCAAGAAACATAATAAGGTGTTCTTGGATTGTTGTTGGTGTGATAACAAAAACCCAAAGAAAATGGCAAATGCTCTGTTGGTTTTCTAAATGTTTCCAGGTCAGTTCACCATATAACCAATTTTGTAATTCAATCTTGTATCTAAGCCGTGCTATTTCGTCTCTGTTTCTCAGCCATGCACAAGCCAGTTGTAGCTCGCTACTTGAGTGGCTAAACCGTACAAACAGACCATAAAATCAACCAAAACACAACAGCATGTTTCTTGAACTGAAAAGCTTCTCTCCTTTGCCATAACCATTTCAACTGTTTCCACCTGGTGTCAAACTGTTTGAACTCTAGGTGGCGCTTATTAAGAACCAGGTGGCTGAATTTGTGGCTAATGGTTCATTGGTGGTGTATGTAATAAAAATGATGCAGCATAAGAGAGATTTACACTAATCAAACAAATGGCTTGACATTGAGTCAGTCGTCTATCCACTTCTCATCTAGAAGGAGTGAATGACGCAAGTCGGCGACTCGATACAATCTGATAGGGTCTCCTTAGATAGAAAACAGTTTAAACTATTTAAATAAGATGGGAAATTGTCTGCATTGTTTGACAACTATATCAATTGCAATGCATGTAATTGACTTGGAATCTGGATGTCTGATTGGACCGAATTAGCTTTTCTGTGTTGTGAAGAGTTGCTACAAATGTGTGATTTTACTGGCAGAATTGAATAAAATAGGCTATTATATGACTACACTGTTTGCCGTATTTTGCCGTCACTTTGAAACCCAAACTGTTGGTGCTGCTCATCAAAAACAAGCAATTTGATCTTCAGCCTCCTGCGTGATTTTACTGGCAGCCGTTCTGGCATTAGTTTGGTGTGGAGTGCTTTAGATAGTAACTTCACTGACTCGTTTTCCTTCATAGAAAAAACTAAATATACCAACAAAAACACTTTTGCATCCTTTTCTTAATCTAAATGGTCGTTGGCTGTGACTCACTGCGAGGGATGTCGTTACCGTGTCGATCCGATACGAACACATGTTCTGCTACACTCTCTTCTTAAAGCCAGCTGCCATTTATTTAAGCTTCTACAACTCTCAATAAAAATGACTTACAGTCAAAACTGGCTCGATAGTGCAGCTTGATTGATCCAGAGCAGTGCTGCAACGTCCAGTGGGCTTCTTCCTGAGTGCTGGTATCCAGTGAAAGGCTCTGGTTTTCCCCTCTTATAGATCCCTCAAGCTGGTTAGTCGATCACAGAATAAACAAGGGTCAGAAACTCGTCTTTGGGTCTTATAGATTACTGCCACAGTACATTGAAAGAAGTAAAATAACTTGGTTTGTGATGTTTCTGAATAAGTCCTTGATGACGTAATAGATTTCACCTCATATTTGACTCGTTTAACTTTCAGGATGAACGTTAACGTCTTACCAGCAAGAGGTGGTGGCCTTCTCGCAGCCCTGCTCTCTCGGCGTTGGACCCAGCCTGAACCGACGAGATGAAAATCCCGCTCTCGTTGCCACCGACCAGAATGACGTCCTTCAAGAGGTTGTCGCCTTGCAGCGCCACCTCCTGCACCGGCTTGATGGTGGCGCTGATTCTGGAGAAGGAGGACAAAGACGGGCGAAAAGGCCTGCGCGTCCACCAACACAGAAAAAAGAGGTTATTGGTGGAAGAATTTGGGACATTTTTTTTTTTATTGAGTAGATGGAAAGTTACAGAATACCTCTCCAAAGAGAACTTCCTGAAGATATTGTTGACCTGCTCCAGATCATATGTGTCCATTCCCTCCGACTGATGGGAGGACGACGACGAGATCACAGAGTTAGGGCCATCTTCTGAGGCAAAGCAACGAAAATCAACACACACACACAGATCAATCAAGATATTAATTTTGAAAAGATGTTTTTTAGAGCACTATGACCAAATTTATCATTTGTGTTATTTCTGAACGTCACATTTAAGCACATTACCATACTCCATTTCCATGTTGTCGCTATCAAAGTCGGAGAGGCTACAAAGAAAACAGAAAGAAAGGTCTTTTTTTTGCTCTCACTTCAGGAAATGAGAAATAAATCTAATTAAATTCAATGAAAACTGGTGGGATTATAACGACCTGCAGTAAAATTAAACTAGCTGTACCTGCGGAACGGGAAGTCGTTTTCTTTCTCCCTCTCTCGTCTGTACAGCGATGCCTTCTCAGGAGGCTCTGGGACGATGGACATGATGCTGTCGTTACGGTAACGGAGCTGAAGTTTCAACAGAAAGAAAAACACTGAATCAGTTCAGGTCAATTTCATTCACTCTCATGTTCAATTCAGTTAATAACAGCAGAATTCATTTCAATTAAAAGCTTTAAAAAAAATTATTATTAAATTGAATAAATGCTACTAATAAATTACATCATAAAAGTGAAATAAAAATGTAAAAAAAATCCAAATAAGTTAAATTAAATAATATTTAATTGATTTCTAACAAACTTAAATAGAATTTTTAAAAAATCCAATTTTAATTGAATCACTTACATAAAAAAAAAGCAATTGATTCACATTTCATTCAATTGATTAGATAAATTCAAAATAGTCTAATTTGATTTTAATCAATTAAAGGTATGCTTTATTTCATCTGAAATAATTTTATTTCATAATAATTTCATTTACAATAATATCTATTAAATAATTTCAAAAAATTGCGTTTAATTAAATTTAGTTTATACATGCTCAGTTGGACCCTCTTTACCATATTTTGCCTGCACTGCTCCACGCAGTGCATGTTTGGTAGGGATGACGGAGCAGAGGGCAGTGGGAACGTGGGGGAAACTGGGATACTGGGCGACGGAGGGAGAGAGTTGTTGTTGCCGTTGAGGTTTGGCATCTGAATCTCTAGGAAATCTCCATTTACTGAAAAGTAGAGATCAATAGAGAGTTAAACCAAACCAGTCGACTGTCAAATATGCATCACAAGCTGAATCACAACATCCTGCGTACCTGTACGATGGCTGGCGTCTGAGGTGATCGGACTCTGAGCCGAGTCTCTGAGCCCCGAAACTGGAGACTTACATCGGAGCTAAGGACAAAATGATGAAACAATTATTCTTACTACTCTTTTTTTAACCAGCTATGATGTCTGTTATGTTTATTAAACAAATGAAAGCAGCAAAAAGTTGAGGGATATTAACACAGTTTAAATCAAGTAATCAACCAATTACTTGATTTAGATTTCAAATAACTTCAAAAAGTAACTTGTGTTGCATGTTTGTTTTTTTTTCCACTGAACACGATTACTTCTCTTTTCAAAAAAGAGTTGCTTTAAATAAAATGAAAGTACAGGACGGCTTACCCCCGCTTTAAGGTTTGGCCGGCGTTTGAGGCGCGGCTCGTCCGACGGGCACTTCTCCTCGTGCGACTCGTCGCTGGACCAACATTGTTTATCCTCGGCCGCATGAGAGATGATGGGCAACGGCATGTCCCTCGGCAAACTCTGCCAAAATAAAACACATTTAGCTTATGGTTTTAAATCACTTTCCAGCCTCTGCATTTTACTGAAGTTCATATAAAAGTTGGTGTTAGCGCTTCAGCACAGCTAGCTGCAACAGGAAGTTAGAAAAGCAGCTGCTTTAAGAACAAAGTGAAAGTTTTTTTTGGTTTGGGTTTTGTGGCAAGAGGAAACATTAAGTAGGGAACAATTATTTGGCAATATAATTGCTTAGTGTTTGAGCTAGTCTATTACTAACATAAATAAGGATCTAAAGCAACATGTTGGTACAGAATGGCATTACTACTGCCCCCAATGGTGAATATGGGCATTTAGCATTTACATCTATTATTGTTGTCACAATTAAAAAACATCAACCTTTAATTTTGACTACATTCAATGTTAGGAAAGAGTAAATATTGATACATCTTACAATCCTTCAAAATAACTGTAACTAAATTCACTTTTCATCAGTTTGCTTTAGTTATTTCAAACTGCATCTTGACATTTTATTGATAAACTGTTTTAAATTCCTGAGCATTGAGCAAAAAAAAAAAAAAGGGAAAAAAAAAAAATAAATATATATATATATATATATTTCCAAACATCACAATTTCTCCACTGAATAAATGTATAAAAATAGTAGTTTGGATTTTACTACATTTTTCTGTGTCAGATTGTGCAACTGCAATAAAATACTGGTACACTTGGAGGCTTTTTATGCATCTTTACTAATAATAATACATGTCCAGAATAATATTTCTTATTATTCAATCTGTACAAAAGGCAGTCCAGTTAAATAGAGATAAATGACAACATTAAAGTACGCTTCCATATATATATATATGTAGTAGAACACATATAGGACTGGAAGGACAGTAGACCAGTGGTTCCCAAAGATTTTCTGGGCCTCCCAATGGATTAAAAATAAAATCCCCCCAAAAGAGAAAAATAAAATCAACTGGGTACACACATCGTTCAACCAGACATGAACCTATAAACATATTTTGTTTTCAAACTTCACTGAAGTTTATTTCGCACTTCAGGTTGCAACAAAACAAACTACAAACCATCTTTACAGTGAAACACTTTTGTGTAACAGTTTTTTTGTTTTGTTTTCATTCATCCATACCGCTTCCCGCGCCCCCCCTGCAATGGCACTGCGCCCCGCCTAGGGGTTGCGCCCCACACTTTGGGAACCACTGCAGTAGGATGCAGAGGGAAACTGATGACTCTGCGATGATGTGATCATGTCTGACCTGGTCCAGGGGAATGTCCTTGGACATCCGTCGCAGGCGACTCTCTAGCGCCACCAGCTTGGCTTCCTTGCGGACGATCTCAATGTGGAGCTCGTCGCTCTTCTCCTCCAGCTCCCTGATCTGCTTACGGTATTTGTCTTTGTCGACGAGGCTCTGAGAGAACTGATGCTGGGCCTCATCTCTGGACCGAAACGCCTGCGGAAGCAAAGTAAGAAACAAAATGCGTTGTTTTCATACAAAGTGACCGACACATTGAGTGTGTAGGCGGTTGTAGAGCGTGTCTGATGCTGGTCACCTGGTCCCTCTCCTTCTCCACCTCGTCCAGCTGAGCGGAGATGGTGTCTATGCGGTTGCGGTACATCTCGCAGTCCTTCTGAAGGGTGGAGCACTTCAGCTCGAGCTCCTCCTTTTCCTCCAGGTACTACAAATGAAACACGCAGCCCAGGCGGTGTTATTTAAAGGTGTGGTAACACGCACATTATTTACAACAACACACAAATACTAAATGAATGCGGCTGCACACTGACAGTACACTTTTCCCTCACTCATAAAAACCATTCAGTCTGAATAGAAATATGTCCAGTTAATGACAAACGTCTTCAGTTTGGTGCTTTGGTCTCAATCAGCCCTTTTTTTGAAGGACAGTTTTGTTTACAAACACTTCATATTTCATTTTATTTGTTTTTTCTTTTTTTCTTATTTTGGATATTTAAAATGTCTTCCAGTTCCAGTGTTAAATGTTCATTAAATTTAAAGTTTATTAATCTTTGACAATGTGTTCTAGCATTGTTGTGCCTTTACCATTATGTTACTTGAAAATTTTCTCAAAGCAACAATATTATCATTTATCGCAATAACTTTATCGTCCAGTAAAATATGTTAGCGTGATAGGCCTACGCTCAACCTCTCACGGCCACCAAAGCAAGGCTTGTGGCATCAACTAACTCACTCCCTTTCTGGTTGCCTAGCAACAGCATGTTGAGTAACTTGCGCAGCAGCAGTTTCAGGTTCATAACTGCCTGAAAATGAAAAAAAAACAAAAAAAAAACAACGATGTGGAGAGAAAACTGTGGATTAAACAGGAAAGGTGATGTCACCAGTTTTTCAGTATTTCAGATATTTAAAACAAAAACTAATCAATAATTATCGATATTGACTGATTTGAAAGGCTTATATCATGATAGTTTTTTCAGCCATATCGTCCAGTCATGAAAACATGCTCAGTCATGATATGTAAAGTAAAGTTTTATGGTAAGTTCAGTTTGAAAGTTAGTTTGGAGTTAGCGACAAGCTAACAGGCTATCTGTTTTGGCTAGCTACCAAAACAGATAGCCTCAAAAAAACATCTTATTGGTCTCAACAACAATAATCATCATTCTTCTGCAACATTTCTCATTTTTAAAATAATTTTATTAAGAACATAATCTATAAGTACCATTCTAATATTGTTTCCTTGTATGCAGAAAAGTGCAAAGCGTTAAAAAGTGGTGCACAGTAAAGTGGAAGGCAGAAGCAGAAGGAGGAAGACGAAGAGAGAAAAGTCTGATTATACTTTCAAATCAGTAACCACTGAAACCCACATGACCATCTTACAATGTTAACAATGGGGGTGGTGTGGTGTGGTGTGGCGTGGCGTGCCGACCTTATCTCGTAGTTCCTCTGCCTGTCGAACTTCTTCATGGAGGTTGTAGAGGCGGTTGACCAGATCCTGTCTGTCCTCCAGAGCTTCCTGTCTGTCATGCTCCAAAATGTCGAGGATGGCCTTGTCTGACGCAGGCAAGGGGCCAGGCTGAGAAAAAAAACACACAACAAAGTTGTTTTTTGGGGGTTTTGTTTTTTACAAGGCTTAACCTTTTTTTTTTTTTCTTGAGACGTCTGATGAGCAGCGGGATATAAAGTCATGAAAAGCTCAATTATTTCCCCGCATACTCTGCATAGCTTCATTACTCGGCCTCACATTCAGCTCCAATCAGCTTCAACTGAGCAAAAAGCCGCAGGTGGCGAGTGGAGTCAAATATTAAATATTACGTCCGTGTGCAGGCTGATTCTGTGGATCCTAAACGTCTCTCAGAGGAGATAAATGCTCCCTACCTGTATGATGGACTGAAGTTCCTGCAGCTTGATCTTGAGCATTTCGTTTTCCCTCTCCAGCTCGAAGATCTGCTCTCTCTTGGGTCGGTTCTCGATGTCATTCTTCAGCTTGAGACTCTGCCTCCTCTCCATCTTGCATTCCTCCTCCACTTTGTTCAGCGTGTGCTTCAGCTGGTCGATCTGTAAGGCAAAGAGAATCCGATATTTCCTCAAAACGCGTTCACGAACAAACAAAGATCCAAATGCAGTGCAATACACTACAGCCATAAATCTCACACTGACATTAAGTAATGCCTAATAATGAAGTGGAAGGAAAATGAAGATGAAATTATGAGTTTTAATTTCTCTGTTTCTTTTGTTTTTTTTGTTACTAAAAATCTCAAGAGATTTGCAGATTTTATAATTTTAATTCAACAATGTTTTATAGGGTTGACGCGATTAATCAGATAAATCAGATTAATTGTGATTAATCGATTATTAAGATAATCGTCTGCAAATTTAGTAATGGATTAATTGTTAACTGGATTATGCAGACATATAGCATTTGCTGGAAGAACACACTCAGATCATTAACTGGGACAAAATTGTATAAAAAAAATAACATTTTGCATTTAAGATAAAAAAAAAAAACTTCTCTGTCTTGTGTGTGTTCTACCCTGAAATCCTAAAGTGTCCATTTTTGCTTCAGCTGGTTCAAAAAAATCTCTTGAGCAACTTTTGCTTTCCAAATATTAACTAAAAAATAATCAGCAGATTCGGGCTAATATATTGTATTTTCTGTTGTTGACTTAGCAACAGAACAACCTTCTTCTACAGCGTAGAGCTCCACTGATGTTAAGTCAACCAGAAAGAGCTTTTCACATGTTGATGTTAGAAGTTTTTCTTTTAGTAATTTGCTACGACTGATCGAGCGTTCACCAAAAGGAATGCTGTTATTGCATTTTAGGTGATAAAATGTTTATCTTGCTCTTTAAAAATGGAATTGAATCATTTGTTTATTTTCATTTTCTTGCGTATTTCAATATATTGTATAAAATAAGCTTACATAGTTAAGGGAAAAAAAATTATCCAATAAATTGATTAATTATGAAAATAATCAATACATTGCGTTAAGGTCTCTCTTCTTGCTCATCTTTTGCAAAGGGCAGATTTGATGACTGATTGTCGTCGTGTCAGCTGTGAATCTCTGCAGCTCCTCCAGAGTTTCCATGACAGCTTTTCTATAATTAAACCTGGTTTCCAGCCTGTCTGGTTCAGGGGACTGGCCAGGTCTTAGCAGTTTCCAGAACAGCTGCATTGATGCTAAGAATAAATTGCACACAGATTGACTCTTTTTACGAGTTAGTTGATTTCTAAAGGCACTCCACTGCACCAGATTTAATTTAGGATTACCAGAGAAAAAGTGGGGATTTACACAAATACACACACTTTTTCAAATTTCAAAATTAACCCTAGAGAATTTGGGAAAACCCAGCATCCTTTCCCATTCACCTCATTATTGTGCACTACAATTATTGAATAATGAAACAATATTTGTGGCTGTAATGTGCAAAAGCTGAAGCGGTGCATTTTTCAGGTGGGGGAACCTCAAGCTGCAGGTCTCGGCTCCTCATCACGGCCATGTTCTTCTCCTCGCTCAGCGTGGCGTACCTCATGGCCAGTTTGTAGTTTTCATCCTTTACCCTCAGCAGCTCGTCGCTGAAGGTGTTCCGCTCCTCTCTCAGTTTGTTATATCCTGGCAAACGCGGCAGAAAACTAATTACTATACATGAACAAATGGATTTGCATAAATTAGTTGTGCTTATTAAAGAAGTGTGTGGGGTTTTTTCCATTACAGTCTAGCGGTGAAACATTAGCATAATTTCCTCCAAACTAATTTAGGTTTTCAGTGTGTAAATTGTTGGAAAAGTTTGCTTAGCTTAAGCTACGTGGTCTGTTTGAACCCGACTAAAAGCTTTCTCACTGTATTTTTAGATCTTGCTTGAAGGTGCCTCAGTGTGCCAGCTGCAGAGGTTAACTGCACAGGATATGATAACAAAGACCACAGTGTCCTAGTTTCAGAAGCAGCCCTTTGGTTGGTCTATGTGATTAAAAATCGTTGTTAAGCTAAACTGCGGCGCACCAAGAGAGGTAAACCAAACACTAGCGGTGGGGTTAGCGTTTTCCAGCACATAAGCCCAGACGTTTTATCCTTGCGAGGGGTTAAAAGTGTGAAGCTAGTCGATGGAGGTGAAATGTGATTTATCTTTACTCTGCTGAAAGGCTTGAAGCTCCTGATTAGCCAAGCGAAGCTTCTTGTACTCGTCCTCCAGCGTGCGGGTCTTTCTGCTGAGCTCTGTGTTCTGCAGGGTTTTGACTTTGGTGTTCTTCTGCAGCTTCATCACTTCATTCATGAGGAACTGGGTCAAACCCTCCTGACCCTCCTCGACTAAAGAGGACAAATATAAAGAGGAGAAGTCATTGTACAATAAAATACCAGCTTTAAATATATACAACACACATCTAACTACAGACAGTAAAGCAAAACCAGGAAGGCGGGGCTGGCTTTGCCTCAACGGAGTGTAAAGCTCTATAGTTGCACGGCTGGTTTCGTTCATTTCAGAATGCGTGTGAGCATATACTGTCCCAATTGTTCATGTTAGAACCGCAAACTTTAAAGTCGTTCATCAGAAAACAGTGTGCAAGACAAAGAAACAAAGCAGAGCACAAAGCAGTAGATGGATAATCTTTTTTTATTATTATTATTATTTCACGGTGGAACTGTTGGTAGCATGGATGCTTTGCATCAAGAAGATCCTGGGTTCAAATCCCAATCTTGGATCAGTTTGCATTTTCTCCCTGTACAAGCACTGATTCTCTCTCGATACTCTGGGCTTCCTCCCACAGTTCAAAAACATGACTGCATCTCTAATTAAAAAATCTAATTACTAATCTGACATGACTTATTTTCCTGTCCCACAGATCAATCAATTATAGTACATTTGAAGAAAAAAGAAAAATCAGAGGAGTTCATCCGTTTCTTGGTGCTGCAGATTGTTTCTATCAGATAAGAAAATGTCAGTCAACCTCTACAAGAAAAATCACCCACAGCGACTGCATGATTAGACGCCTTAATCAATTATTATTCAAGTTTAATCTTTCGGGTGATGCCCGAAGAGACACAAGGCAAATTACTATAAATCAGAGTTCAAAGTGTTTTTCTAGAATAGTAAATTCATCTTTGTTTACTTGAGTCAATCATTTCAAATTCTACAATCTTTATTTTAGATTTTTATTTCACGTCTATGTTTTTGATCATTGATCTAGCAAAGGATCGCCACCCTCACTCTCAACTATGTAAAAATAAACTATCCAAAGACAGAAGTTTTTCTCGCCCAGTGATCGAATCCAGTTTGTTCCAGTAACTCCAGCAACGTCAGTGGAGGCTCAGAAAAACCGGTAACAATGTCGGCCATGGGGATTGTTTTACAGATGTCCAGACGCAGCGTTATCTCTTCTTCAGCTCGGCTGTTTCTTGGCTGCTGGCCGTGTTTGGGCTGAAGCGACTTTATCAGCATAATGGGAAAATGTTCAGGCGAAATCTCCCTACATCGCCATAACTTACTTTACTAACCCAAATCCTAAAAGTAATGATTTCCAGCTCCGAACTAGACAGCTAGCAGAAAGGAGGAATCTGTCTCTTTGTGACCTTAAGTCTGTTATTCTGTTGCAAAGTGCATTATTGTAGAGGTGACATAGTTCATGAGCTGAAACAACTCGACTTTGTCTCGGCCTGCTTTGCTCATCTAGAAATTGAATTTAGAGAGCATTCGTTTTTTGCACAATATCTCAGTCAGTCTGTTTCCCAAAACACAAACTTTTAAGGAATTAAGGTTTGGACTTTGAAGGGGGCACACAAAGACATGAATGATGTTTGATCTTAGCCATCAAATCACAGCTCTGAGGATTAGCGTTTACGTTGTGTTATTGCTGGAAGGCAAATCATTTTCAGAAGCGCCTACACCGATCAGGATTTTCCCACATTTAGCTAAATCTATTTCCCAATCAATCAAGAATCCCAACAGCAAGCTGTTTCGCAAGGAAGTTAAAAAGATTTTTAAAATTTGGTGCTTTCTCTGCTCTGTCTCCTCCATGACTTGTAGTAAGCTTTAAACAAAACTGTTAATGTCTTTACGGCCAAGTAAAGGGTGCTGGAAATAAATTATCAGTTTCCTCATACTTCTCAATTAAATCTTTCCATGTTGGTCAATCGTATAAAATCCCAGTAAAATATCAAGATAAAAGTTTATGACTGGAATGTGAGAGAATCAGAAAAGGTTCTGGAGGAATCTAAACATTTGCGAGGTACTGTAGGTGTCTCAGATAGGGGAGATCAGATCTCCGATTAAAAATCCTGACATGTCGATACCGATTTTGGCCGATACCAATTTCGTTTTGTCCGAAATGTCGCTAATGGTAGCGAAAAAGTTGCTGAGTTGGCAACTGCAAACGTGCAGATATAACCTGGTGGACCGGTCCGTCAGCCAAACCTCTCTCACAGGGAAGCGAAAGAAAGAAGAGGACAGCGGTAATGATTTTTAGACCTTTGCTGAGGTAGATAAGATCAGGGAATAACATCGGCTTCATATGTAGGTATCGGCCGATCACAGATGCCCCAAAATTAAGGAAATCGGCACCGATAAATCGGTGAACCCTTAGTCTCAAAGTGTCCGGGACTCACCTACGATGGTGGAGAATCGTCTCGTTGGGTCTTTCCCTGTGACCGACTTGTACAGTTCAGGGTAGTAAAACTCCAGACTCTCCAAAAACGCCCCATATCCCCGCTCTCCTTTGGTGCGGAGGATGTCCAGCAGACGACCTAAAAGAAGGTTAAAGAAAGATTTTTTTTGTTTGTTTTCAAGTTCGGCGAATGTAAACACAATGCTGCTGATCTCTGTTATAAGACAAAAATCAAACAACTGCCTTAATTCTTCAGCTACGATCACAGAGTAATGGGGTAATTTTTGTCATTTTTAAATCTATTGCCTGAAGGCAGACCTGATGAGACCTTCATGGCTTTTTTATGGCCTGTGGAAGACCATAAAAGTTCACTGAAATAACAACATTTTCTATCAAAATAGTAGAGAAACAAAAAAAACTCAAAGCTTCTGTTTTGCAGGAGACATCTGATAATAACTTTATGTCTGAAAGTGTGTCCATTGTGAGACAGGAAGAAATATCTAAGTCACAGACAATCACAAATTTTGCAAGTTTGCTAGAAAATCTAGCATTTGGATAAAAAAGTAGACCCTCAAATGCTTTTATTTCTAACGTTCAGAGCCAGTAAATGAACATGATTTCCCGTCCAATTGTAATGTTTCACTATATGTAAGAGAATTAACTTTTTTCCTTACAAATCCTGACATCTCTTTTACTCACTCGTGCGGTTTGCTTTTGCCGAGAGCAGCAGGGAGTTGAGGATCTCGTCCTCGTCCTGCTCGTCCAGCACTTTGCACTGACGGAGGTACGGGGTGAGCTTCGCCGGAGTGATGTTGCGACACAGCTCATAGCGCTTGCACTCCACCTTCTCCCACAATGCATCGTTGTCCTCCAACGTCCCGTTCTCGTCCATCTCTTACGGCCCTAACAAGCAGCAAAAACGGACAGGAACAGTTCACTTTGCTGTTTGGCCTGAACAGTGAGCAGTGGCGGTTCTTGGAGGAATGCTGCCCTGGGAACCCACTGAGACGTACGTTAGAACTCAACCTGGGTAAAAAGTTTAACAAGTATGTGAGAAATAGAGCCAAAGTAAAAAAAAAAAAAATCAGCACTAACTATGAAAATGTTGGTTTTTAAAAAGCGAATCATTTGGACTATATATGCAAATATTCTCCAATGGATGTAATAAGCAAATATTTTCACAAAATAGAGAACGTCATTGTCATTTTCCAAGATACTGATTCAAACCACATCCTTAATGGACTTCACGATATGCTTATAAATCTAGAGACTCAAATCGACTGAAATAAATTGTTCTTACCACTTTTATCCTTTTTCATCTGACACCACCAGTTAAATCTGATAACCTCCTGCTGTAAGCAATCCGATCTGTATCTCAGTGAAGAATAAGCATGCCTGTGCTTGGATTAGGTAAGAAAATACGAGGAAACCTGCGTAGGCTCCACATGAGACAATGCTTAAATACATGGAACGCCTTTAAGTAAAGATATGACTTTGTAAATCATGCATTTCTCATTTAAACTGTAAGTTATTATTTAAAATTGGCTGGAACTTCGAATCACCTGAACATACAAATTACTTATCAGTCCATCGCTCCGGTTGTAAATGGCATAGTAGAGAAGCACTGTTGCAATGACTTGCTGAGGGCAGAGTGTTGGAAAGAGCAGGAGCTTCTTAAAGAGACAGAGGCCCAATTTCAGGGTGTTAAATTGCAGTCAATTTTCTTTTAAGTTAATCTTTGATAAATACAGCATTTTTAGGACAAATGAAGGTAACAGAGTTATTTTGAACTGAAGTAAAAGTGCTACCCCACTGAAGGAACCTGTAGAAAATCACTAATTTATATGTTCTCTAGACAAACCATATTTGTTTCCTTACATATTGTCAATATATTTGAAGTGATGAGAAATTGCTTCTTCTCTACACCTAAATATCAAAAATGTCAGACTACAGAATGCAACAATGTCTCAGAGGCTATGACTTTGAGATTCATGTTACCCAGGAAGCTGCTTCTGCTGCTAAATTCAGAAAGAGATGAGGAGGCGGCAACAGATGTCTGATAAGATCTTATTTTAAGAGACCTTCATCAAAGACCAGCCTAAATTTATACTCTCTTTAGCATGCAGTTCCGCAGGGTTGTGGCTTTGAACTAATTCCATTCTTCCCTTTAATTCTTTATGACGAAAATGTGACAGATAACACCCAGCTCCATTCATCGATGAACTCTGTGCTGGTTCGCAAACTTCAAAATTAAAATTTTTAATAATGTTTTACGATTTAACCAGGACAAAAATGACACATTTGGTTCTAGAATCCTTTGAGATTATGTTCTGATTTTATTCTTATTCTGCATGACATAACGCTGCTCTCCAGTGTTTCATCAACTCACCATTAACTCTATACTGAAGTAAAAGTGAAAAAGTGAGAATTGACGAACTGCCAGAAGACTTGGCAAGACTTCATAGACGGACTGTCGTTTTTTTTCCCTCCACACTGTGTTGAATTAATATCATTGGTATGACATGTGCCATACATTTTTCTACACTTGAGGTTAGATTAAATGATTTTAAAACCTGGTAAAGTCCCGCAGATTTTTTTTTCTTCTTAATACCCTTAATGTGTTGCACAGTGGACTCGCTTCCTTTTTGTCTGTTTTCATTGTGACATGATTGATGTGTGGTGTAAAAGTGAAGCCGAAACAGATCTTAGTCAACGGCGTCGGCTTGTTTGTGGATTGCTTTTGGCAGCAAGTCAGCCCGTGTGATATCCTGCCCAGGGCTGCCTCATCTGGCATCGACCGCAGTCTGAACAATTAAGTTGAACTCTACAAATAGAAAACCGTTACAATGGAAATTTGGAGGTGACAATTTGACGGCGCAAAAATGGAAACAAAATTCTCACTTTATCTTTGTTTTGCTCAATGTCAAGCTGTTGCACACACTTTCCAAATTAGTCAGAAACACATGTTGCTTGGTGGTTATTCTGCAGAGTATCACATCAGCAGCCAAAGTTTGAGTCCTTCCACACCCAAATGTCAGGTTTCAACTTTACTGTCACCTATCATTGTTTAGCTTTAGCTGTTAAAAATATATGATGGACATGGTCTGTGGGTTTTGGTTTGACCTTTCTCCTTTGATTCTGCATGTTGATGTGATTTATTTATGTCTTCTTGTTTGGTTAGATTTGCTCATTTGTGATGCTCTCCTCCATATTGGTATCAGTTTGCTTCCTGTTTTATTATGTTGCATGGGTTTTGCTGTCTGCCTTGTTAGTCCCCCAATCTTAGTGTTGTTCTGCTCCAGATTGGTTGGTTTTGGTTTATTTTGGTCTTATTTACATTTTTACTCAACCCTGTCTTGGACGTGGTGGACTTGCTTTTTTGTTTTGTTGTTGTTTGTTCTAAGAATAGTCAAGACCATGTGAAACTGCAGACTGCATTCAAAGTAACGACTTTACTTTCTGGCTTTCATCTACCATCCTTGTTGCTACATGCTGGGGATGAGAAGATAAGTGAAGCGGGAGCAGAGTAAATACGCCAATGTTTTTTTTATTCGTACGTCATGTGGAAAGGAAGTTAAGTCTTCCATGTCCTGTTGCCTCTTGTCGCTCTGCCTGGAGCTAATGCTAAGATGCATAACATTTATCTAGATGTATCCACTCATCAGAGTGGTCTGGTTTGTCTGTTTACCTTGTTTCTGTCTTGTCAGTAAGGAGTATTTAGAGGTGGTTCAGCTTACACACAAGCTTGGCTTCACCTAAATGTCATGCGAGAACACTTTACTGAAAAAGTTGCAGCAACAACTACATTACTGGTTTGGTGTTGTTCTCACCGCCTTCATAGTCTCGTCCTTGGGGCACAGGCTCTTGACTCTGACTTACCTCTAATGACCTCATTCTGACCTTGTATATTTGGTCTGCAGGTCTCTTTAACTAGTTAATTCCCAGCCAGATTAATCTCCATTTGCAGATTCTGCACGGTTCCTCCACATTTTCTTAACCATCTCAGTTGTGGTACAAGCCATGTCAATTGTGCACAAGCGATTTGATTGATGCCACACGTCATTCATTCATTGACTGGCCCGCGGATAACATCTCAAACAGCATTTTGGATCAGACTGTAGTAGTTGGCGAGATACATTTATCCACAACTCAAACGTCCGGTCGCAGCTTTTTGATTTGGTCGAGGTATTTCAGACATTTGGTTGCGGATTTGCTGCCGTCTCTGTACCGGAGGTGATTGTCCAGGTTCTTCCAACCTTTTTACTCTGGAACCGGAACGGATTGCCTCACATTTGAATCTGGAATACTTTTCTACACAGACGAGTTTATGGTCAACTCAGTAACTGCAAGATGCCTCTGTCCAGCTCATCGCACTTCACCACCACCATGCTTGTAAACTGGTATGCCATCTTCTTACTTTCATGCCACGTTTTATTAGTTAGCTCTCATCTAATCCAAAAGACATTGGATTAACCAAGATGCAATCTTGTTCTGTCATATTCTCTCTTCTGCGTAATCTGACGCAGGGGAGAAAAGTGGGGGATGTTTACTCCTGGGTAGATTGGCAACGTTAAATGTTTCCACTCAATTAGAAACTTTCCCACAGAGAGATCCTCCTAAATCATTTGGCAGCTTTTCCAAGTTCACTGCAGAGTTCCTGTTTGGCGTTGTATTAACACACCCGTACGCTCCAGAGCTACAATCTGCCGATGCCTTCGCTGCTTTACACATGCTGACACTTGCTAATTTTCCATTTCAGATAGATGAATAACGACAAAGTGACATCTGTTTTTCCACAAGTAAGGCTCAATTTAAACGACGTAGAACCGTTGAAGACCAGAGAGTTTTTTTATTAGGTCCTGATATGTAAAACCCAAGGCACAGAAACATGAAGAATCGTGATGTGTAACTACACAAACTCAACCTGCACTGTAAAAAAGGAACTTAGGGGGTTATTACATTAACAAAAGAATATTATGTACTTTTAACTAAATAATTTCATGTTTCAGACAAAAACGTGATACAATCATGTTGGATAAACAAAATATTCAACAACTTCACGTTTATGAAATTGAATCATGTTGACTAACATGATTCATTACAGTCAGACTGATCCTGTGTTGAAGACCACGAGTGAGATCACGGGATATCACGCGAGTTCACGCGAGATCATGGGAAATCACGGGATATCACACGAGACCACGAGACAAACGTTTTTTTTCTCTCAACTTGAATAAAATGTATTCAAGTTGTGATAACATGATTCAATTACGTCAGATTGATCTTCCTCCGAAAAAAATTAACATTGGGGCTTATTACATTAACAAAAGAATATCATGAACCTTTAACAAAATAATTTTGGGTTTGAAACAAAAACGTGATAAAATCATGTTGGATTAACAAGATATTCAACAAGTTAACGTTTATGAAATTAAATCATGTTGAGATAACGTGATTCATTATAGTCAGACTGATATTGTGCTGCACTGAAAAAGATGGACTTTGGGGGTTGTTACATTGACAAAAGAATATCATGTACTTTTAACACAATAATTTCATGTTTCCAATAAAAACGTGATAAAATCATGTTGGATAAACACAAAATTCAACAACGTAACGTTTATGAAATGTAATCATGTTGAGATAACATGATTCATTAGAGTCAGACTGATATTGTGCTGAAGACGACAAGCGAGATCACAGGAGATCACGCGAGATTATGGGAAATCACACACGTTCACACGAGATGAGAAGACTAAAGTTTCCTGGCAGCATTGTGCATATATATATATATCCACAATGTTGTGTGCTAACATCACATGAAGTGATGGTTA
>CAEGAG010065149.1:0-27371 GCA_903067065.1 Brachyrhaphis terrabensis
AGTTCAGCACCGCGGACAGCGCCGAGCTGTTTCTTCTTCTTCTTCTTCTTCTTCTTCTTCTTCTTCTTCTTCTTCTTTTTCTTCCTCTTCTTCTGCTGAATGGCGGTACCCCGGCTCCATTCACAGAAGCCCTGGCCAATCCCAGATGGCCTCCATTCACCCAACTAGTAACAGACTCACATTGCATTGGCGCAAAAACTAAAGAAACCCAAGAAACTACCAGATTGTCTGCCTTTATTTTTATACTGTTTAGTTTTCAGCATCTTTAGGATATAATGCGTTGCAAAAAGTATTCCTGTCCATTCAAATGAGACATTTTAGCATATAATAAGTCCAATATTTCATTTATTTATTGGGATTTTATGAATTAGACCAACAAAAGTAGTGGATAATTGTACTGTCCACATGGTGAATTATGGCGGCCGTTTATAAATGAGAATTGAGAAGAAATTTGAAAAGTGCGCATTTGTATGCATCCGTCGTAAATAGATGTTTGTTGAACTAAATTTTCTGTATGACTTTAGTCTTAAATTACAGCCCCAACTTTTTTTTTTGTTGCAGATTGGATGGAAAGAATCAGTTTTTAAGTCTTGGCACAGATACCCCCTTGCAATTCGTCTGGACTTTGACTAGACCATCATAACGCTGATACGACTCTATTTACGTGTGTGTGTTTAGAGGATAAGTTCCAGTTTTCTTCTTTCTGTCATAATGTCTGTTTTCCTGAGGTTGATTTCATGTTTTTATCCTCCAACAACCTCAGATCCATTCTCAGAGCGCTCACCCCCCTTGGCATTTGTAGGGAAAACAGTCATTTAGTCATGCTGCTAATTTCCTTAACAGTGACCATTATCCTTCACCTTTGTTGATTATAGGTTTTCTTCAGGCCTTTTATGTGTTACAGAAAGAGCAGCATGACTCAAACGGTAATGTGGCGCTCTGGTGGAGTTAATGGCTACCTGCCTTGGAGAGGGTTAGCGGTTTAAGTTGACGGATTCGTGTGTTTTCCCTGTGAGATCAGAACCCCGAGAACCTCCGAGCTGCAAAGTGTGAAAACATTAAAGAAACGGATCTGCGCCGTATTGTCTCGCTCACAGGAAGCGTTTGCCAGGGGGACGATCTCTGACATTTTCGAGTCGTTTCGTTAAACGGGAGCATCTCCGGCGGTCCGCAGGTGGTGCTTTGATTCCTCTAGCCTGAGGTGAAGCATCACACGGTGAACACGGCCGGCGTTTGCGGCTCCTCGCAGTGGGATCCTCCGTCATCTGACTCTCTGGAAGCCTGCCACTCATTCATTCACTCACTCATTCATGCTGACAGAACATTGAAAAAGTAGAAGTAGGTAACGGCTCACAACGTCAGAAAACAATGAAGCTTCTGACTTTTTCATTGAGACTTTTTCAAAAAGAAACATTATTTTTGCAATTTCCCAAACAGACAAAACAGATGTAATGTCTCAGACATTAAATTCTGATTAAAGCACTCTTACACCATGAACTTTTGCACATTTACTGTCATAAAGTGAGATTTTTACCAGAAAAAATCTGAAAAGTATGCCCTACATTTGTAATAAATGTTTTATTTTGTTACTTCTAAATAAAAGTCACTTAATTATTTAAAATAACCTCCAATCAAACTATTCAGGGTCAAGTTTTGTTTTAGCATTAACTGTAAATCAATATTTGATTGCTAAAGTATTTCGTCTGGTTGTTTTTAAATTATGAAGAATATGGTTTTTGGTGTCTGTTTGCTGAAATTAAAATGATATTTAGAGTAGTCGATGTAAGTTTAGTTTGCGTTTATCCTCCATTAATCGTCGTATATCTACTGGATAAAGATAATCTTTTGAACTGAGTCATGTATTTCCACAGAAAATAGGAAAAAGTTTATTCAGTCGAAAATGTTGAAAATATTTTGTTTCTCCAGCTAACTGAAGTAAATTTCTAGTTGTCTCTTTAGTTTGTATGAAGCCTTTATGTATTGAAGTTGGGTTTGTGTGTGAAGGGAGAAAATGAGTTTTAAAAGTGTAAAATGGACCAACAGTTGATCTTGTGGCAGTTACTAATTGATTAATAAAACAAATGCTTATTTATTTTCATGTTGTGTAAGGCGACAAGCTTGTTTGAAGGCATGTTTGTCTCACTACTTGAGGTGTTTGTGATATTGATTCACGTAAGTTTAAATAATTTCTACTCTTCCTTAAAGTCATAATAAAAATGAGGCTAACACATTTTCATTTCTACTAGATTGAACATAAAGATATAGTAAAATATAATCTAGCCTTTGTTACATTGTAAAATGATTGAAAACCACCCATGTGTACAAACTAACTCTAAAGAAGTTATCATAAACATTTGTTTTGCTAACGCTGAAGCGCTGCACCAAAATGCTATTTAGCATAAGCTAAATTACACGTCTTGGGTTTTTTAATTAAATAAATGAAACCATATGGAAAAATTGTGTGTGGAAAAACTTTATTTGGTTGCAGATTTCAATTTAAGCCACTAAATGTCACTATATCATTCAAAAACCTGATTAATGTTTAGTTTTTAGCCAAAATATAAAGTACATTTTAAAGGCAGGGCCACTCATATTTTGCATTTTGACCTATTTTGCTGTTGTCCAGGTAGTTTATACTGGAAAACATTAAGTAATTTTATTTTATTTTTTTGTAGAAAACAGACCTCAAGAAGTTGGATAATTGTCTGCGGCTACAGAAACTCCTCCAGCTGTCTCTTGGCTCCCCCACAGAGTAGCCAGGGGCAGTTTCTGTCAAAATGTCCACGTAGGATGGGAAAATTGCAGTTCACTCAACAGTCTGCCTTGTTTGTTGTAATTACTGTAATAATAATCATCTGAAATGATGCAAAAAGTCACCTTTTTAATCAAATAGAACCTACTTGTCCCCGGGAAAGACCCCCCAGCTGCCCTGAAAGCCCCTATCTTATTTTCGGATCTCTCCAGGAGGAAAATGTCTCGGCGCCTGCCCAACATGATCTCTACACGAGACCAAAATATCCGCACTTTTTCATAACTCATAATTATTTGACAAGAATAATGAACTGGCAGTGCAGGTGTCTGCACCCCGGATCCTCCCTGGTAATTTTACTCATTTGTGGATTTGAAAGGCGCCTGCATGACTAAGTAGTCACAGAGTCGGTGAAACTCAGCGGCTCTTATCTGCCTGCTTCTCCTAAAACCTCTTTTTTTTCCTCCCCTGCATGTTCCTGCCACTTCTGACCCCGCTTTCACTACATCAGTACTCCAATCCCTTGCTCCACACGCTCTTGATATCAAACTGAAACACTGATCTTAGCCAGTGATGCGCTTAAGTGAGAAGGAGGACATAAGCCGCGGCATCCTACGTCTCTAGATCCTTGTCAACCACACACATCAGCATTGATCTCAGGTCTTTACTGAGGGACGGGCAGCGGCGATACCAGGAAGTTGATCTCTATTGATTCACACTGAGCACTCTGTGTTTCCTTGTCCTTTATTTGATAGTAGGCAGCTCCTGCGACCCAAATAGGGCGAGTGGCTGAGCGGTGATGTCTCTATCTGACTATACCACAAGACCTGTATATGGATTTTTGCTAATTCTTCCAGGGTCTTGGGATTTTATGGGTTTTGTTACAACCAGAAACTGCAATTTTAGTATTTTTTAGGATCTTGTGTGACCCTTAACCTACTGTCCCCATGGTGATACAGTGATGGTAGCATCAAGAAGAAAGTAAATTTCTGCATACTCTGATACTTTTAAATAAAATCCAGAGGAACCAAGTGGCTTTAAAAGTTGCCTTAATAGTAAATACATGCCAAATGTGATTATTACTATATTTCACATCAGTGCTTGTTGAACAGAGAATATCAGGAGGTAATTAACATAACTTTTTATATTGTCTTATAGCTAATCTTATTCTTTATGGAGTTTTATATCACTATTTTCCCACTCTGGGTAGAATATTACCAATAAACAGTAATATTCAGTAATATAATTAGTAATTACCCCCCATTACCAACCTTCTGCTGTCATATCCAAGTACATTATTTCTACTTTGAGTGTTTTGCCATCTTTAATGTCTGATATGTTTGGCCTGGCTCTGTATTGTTATGGTGAGTCCTGAATGCTTTCACCAGTGTCTGGCCTCAGTTGGCCAGCATTAAACATTTACAAGCTGGGGGACGTAATGGAGCATTAAGCAGCCAGACAGACACCTAGTTTTGCTAAAAAGAGAACAAGTATTTCATTTACATTCATCAGAAACCTCTGAGGAATACTAATGCGGTTTGGTTGGAAACCGATGATTAGCTTTGCAAATCTTTTGGGACTGTTTTTATAAAATGATCTGCTGCCAAATTGTTGGGGTATCTCTGAAATCTTCTTGTTCGGTGATGGTTCAGGAGTTGCTCTGCAGTTGCCTCAGTTGTGCATCAGTGTGCTGGCTTTGATTCTGGATCTGGCCGGCTGACATTTGCTTTGTGTTGCACCGATTTTTGCCTGTACGCATCAAACCGACTGTGAGAAAGGAAGGGGATTGCATACAGGAGCTGCTGCTTTGATTTGCTCTCACTCACCCCACGGTATCTCCCACTTGACAAGACGCAGGCGAAGAAGTTACACACAAATGTATCATATATGTGACTTACTAAAGGATTCACACTTTTATAATTTTTGTCTTGGTGTAACCACAAACTTTAACGTCGTCCCTTTGAAACTGAGCCTGCTAAACCTTCAGTGGGTCGGTGACTGACAGACTGTTGCAGCTCATTGCACTCCCTGCCTGCCCAAGTGTTTACGAGAACCCACAGCGCTGCGCTCACGTGGGTTTTCCACCATTGTGGCTTCCTGCGGCGGTTGTGGATGCTGACCTTGGAGAGGGATTTGTCTTCGCGCAATGCCTGTCCCACTCCGGGACAGCCACATTTATGAATGGGCCGAGCCCTGAGCTGAATGCTAATGAGAGAGGAGACAGGACGCTGCTGCAGCGGAAAGCTTCACAGCTGTGAGCAGCTGCTATCCGCCGGGGAGCGGTTCAGATCTACCTGAAGCAAAACAAAATATACATATAAAGGTTAACATAAATTATTGTTAATCTTCCTACAGCACAATTTATATTACTTAAAAGATTTCTAGCAACATTTGCATGTTAGCATTAGAAAACACTTTGACTACAAACATAGAAAATCAGTTTTCTGTAAGTTAAATAAATCTAATGCACCATTTTTATTTAAGATAGCTGTACATGTTTTGCCATGTTCTTCATGTTGTTCACTGGTTGCTAATTATGTGACTTTTTTTAAAAGCAGTAGGTTGCCCTGGATTTTAATTAAACACATCAGTCAAGTTACTAAACACACACTTCACACTTTTCAGATTTTATTGATTAAAAAATGAAGTATTGTTTTTTGCAACTTTACAATTTTACGCTACTTTGAGTTGATTTATCACATCAATCTCATAAATACATAAAACTGTCTCATTGTAACTGATAAAATTATGTTTTGTCAAAATGGGAACAATACTGTTACTCAGATGTAAACTTTTTGCTGGAACTCTCTTGCTAATATCCTTCATTTTTTTTTATTCAAAATATCACTGTAGTCAAAATAACATGTAGTCCAATTTTTCTCTGGTGAAAAATCATATTAGCTGTGTCAGGAACTTATTTTTGCAGAGAAAGTATGTGTGTTAAATTTATGTATTTGTCTTTTCTGGATGTCTTAAAGAGGGAGTGGCTAAGCTGCATCAAGTGATGTCATTTCTTCTGTCGACCAATCAGGGCTTAGCGCTTGATTCAGATCTACTGGCAATATTTAAATTTGATTAAAATTGAACGGTACTGACTGGATAGATAACCCGTTTAAAGGAGACACTTTTCATAACTGAATATTAATTAAATAAATGTAGATTCCCATCATGTACCTTTGCTTTCTTTGAATTACTGTATGTTGTCCTGAAGAAAACATGGACAGATGTGTCTTAGTGACTAATTCTTTCAAAAATCCTCCCCGGAGATGGCTTGCATTTAGCTGCCAAGCTGTTCTCCTGTTCAGGCAATAATGGAACATGCAGAATTTAATTATAGTCAAAACATTCATTAGCTTGCCTTCATAAACTGTGAGAAAATGAAGATGTTTCGAGCAGGATGTTCTTTTCCCATGAAAAGGATCAGACTAATGCCTTCATTCATTTAGTGCGTGACATCAATTAGTGAGACGGTGCTTTTGTCTGCGTACATATTTAAGTGGATTGTTTTTGCTGGGGCAGATATGAGGCTGAAAGTGCAGCCCCGTTGCTTTGTGTTAATGTTATTTCATTACACAGCAGAGTTTGGCTAATAAAACATGTATTAGACGCGGGGTGGGGATGTTTGTAGAGCGTCGGGGGTTTGTTGGTTACTCTTGCGTGATTATGACCTGTATTTCCAATTAATTCGACCGTGTAGACCTGTTTCTATACAGCTCTGGTGTATGTATATTCAGATTGTCTGTGAAGCTCCATTAGGATGATTGAGGATGATGTTGTCTTGTTATAGGAATTGGCAGCCATATAATATTATTTTTTTGGACTTTATGTCTCCCTTTAAAATCTCAGTCATTAAGTGTAATCAAAAAGTAGTGTATAATTGGAAGGAAAAGCAACAAATTCTCCAGATTTGGAAATTTAGTTTTACTTTTCAAGTAACACAAACAGAGTAACTATTCTGCTAATCTAAAAGAAGCTTGCTTGTGTAGCTAGTCTGTAATCCTTAAGAAGAGCGACATGTGGCACCTGTGTACTTTGCGTTGTTTTCTTCTTTTCATGAGGGAATTGTTTAGTAGCTTCCTTTCAGCTTGCTGACCAGCAGTGTGCAGCATCAAGTGGAGTGGGGGGAGAGCTGTGGAAATATATTTGCAATAAAAAATGTTTTTCTTGACATTCTATTGAAAATGGGATATTAGAGATCATTTATATACCAATGCTGCTCAATAATCAAAGGATTTAATGTACTAGTGTTGCATGCAAGTCTTTTTATAATTGTTGACAACCGTTTTGCAGGTTTTTATTGGTATTTTGATTATCCATCTGTGGAGTTGAGCTCCAAGTCTTTGCGGCTGAAAGGCCTCCTTACAATCACCAGATTCTCTCAAAATGTTAATATTAGTTTCAGCTCAAATGAACGAATTAAAAAGATTAATTGGACCAAACTCTACCGGAGGTATTAATAAATTATTCACAAAGCCAAGCTATTTCTTGTAGCAAAGTCAAGAAAAGTCTTGTAGCTTGGCTATTTAAAGAAGAAATAAAAAAGGCTCAGAAAGGTTGCAAAGGTTCTTTATTCAAACGGGACCTTAAGATCCAACATGGCCGCCCTGCCTGTAATAACTAATAAATAGCAATAAGACAGCAGTTTCTTGGCTCTGTTCTTAAATTTTTGAAATCCTAGTGTTGAATCTTTATTACTGATGTTATTGAACTGAGTATGAATCTTGTGTTTGGATCTCAAGCTACCAACCAACACAGTTACGATGGTAGTTCTGTATTGTTTTTGTATTCTTCCATGTGGTACATTGCTTGGCCAACTACTGTGTTCTGAGGCAGCTTTTAAAGCTCGATATCATTGGTTAAAAATGCAACAGTAACAACTTTACTGCTGAAAATAGGAAACTGATGCAGAGCTTTAGCAACTTTCTGAACCACAACGTTCCAGACGAAACATGTAACAATCTGGCTGAGAGTTATGTTCCATTTAGCAAGTATAGATTGAATGTCACCCCATTATCAGAACCACCAACGGTCCTTACGATCCTCCTGCTCGACCTCCTCTTCAGAACCTCTCCTGGTCGGATCCGCAAAGTGGCCATCTGAGCTGAGAGCTGCTGTACAACCTGTCGAGACCCCCCTCCAACTCTTCAGTGGTGTTCAGATTAGAATAGCAGTTGCAGCAATTTAAAGCTTCTTCTCATTTCCCATTTGGTTGCATCAGCTTTCGTGCTTGACTGCAAATATTTTGTCTACCAGATTTTTAAAGGAAATAGTTTGCCATAAGTTAAATGATTGATTGTGTTGCGCAACAGTTGGTTGGTTTAACAGTTTGGGAACCAGATGACTATCAGGAAATAGTTTTCAGTCTCTTATTTCTTATTAATATCTACTTGATAAAGCTTAGTTATTAAATAGAAGAAGGATTTAAGTTCAGTACTAACATATTTGTACTGCATAGATTTGAATATATGTGTGGAGTAATATGAGATTAGATGAGTTTATTAACAAAAACTGAAACCTTTCAGTTAAAATAGCAACTCAACAAAATTAGGAAATGAAAGAATTATGAAACTAACCTACTGAAAGTAAAGCAAGTTTAACAATAAAAACAACCATTAAAAAATGATGAAATTATGTCACATTTCTATATGAACTGCAATGAGAACCCAAAGTGGGAATCTGAAAATGAACCAAATTAGCCTTTAGCTAAGAAAGATTAGTTTACATCACACAGCAACACAACATTTTAGGAAATAGTCTTTAAAGCGCCATTAATGACCATATAAATTATTTGGAAGTATCATTTTTGTGCTACAGCAGCGACATAAAGCTCTTCAGCCAAATAAATAAAAGTCATCTTACCTTAGCATTAGCCGCTACGATAACGAACGCCGTTTAGCACATTTTATGGGCAATTTTAAGTAGTTTAATGTGAAAAGAGGAAAGGAAAAACTCAAATAAAACAGAGTGAGTTAACGTAAAATGACTTTACTTATCATTAACCTTATAAAACAAATGTTTACACCACAAGCCTGCTTATGACATGTTTAAAAATCCTGCAACACACAGTCCAAACCAAATGTTTTAATACCCACCTGTCATGATATAATGAGCAATCTGATGTAAAGTTGTATATGTTGGTTAAAGGTTTGTACAAGTGCTTCAATCTGGGATTAATCGTTTTTATTCATGGCTGGATCCCAACAGTTTTAAAGAAAAGGGGTCCAAACATTTATGATTCCCAGAGGGAGAACTCTAGATTAACATTTTTCCAATCGACATCATTATTAGCTCAATGATACCTGATATGAATTATGAATGAATCTTATTTCCTTCCACTGAGCCAGCATCTTAGAGCTTCATCTTTTTTATTATGGAAGTCTTTAATTTTTGAACATAATCATTCTATATCTTTTTTGCACTGACTAGGACTAGGATTATTCTCATTTGAAGTGGAAAACAAGCTCTGCATCAATTTCAAAAGTTTTTACAAACAACAAATTTTTTGTCATAGAATATTAGTTAAAAAAAAAATACATTTAATTTAATTTTCTTGTAAATTTTTATTTATTTCTCTTAGATTCTTCCTTTTGGTTTGTACACTTGAAAAACAAAATATTACAACGTATTTTTGCTCTAATTTCTTGTGCAAATGTCTTATTCCACTTGAAATATACAAAACTAACTTACAAATAACTTTTCAGCAAGAAATAGAAGCTGAAAAGTGGAACAAGACATTTAACTTAGAAAAAAATTCTTGTTTATTATTTCACTTTTAACTTGTAATTTTTGATCAATATTAAGTAATTATTGATTTAAAACAAGCTCCTACGTCTTGCTGAAAAGTTACTTGTAAATTAGTACATTTGAAATAAGATGGAACGAAGATATTTGCACTAGAAACTGGACCTAAAATACTTGGATTTCTCTGTATTTGAGTTTTTTCAAACATATTTTCTTATTGCCTGGTTTACAAGAGAGTAAATCGTTAATATTTTACAAAAGTTATGATTGCTAAAATGACTTCTTTACGCTAAAATGCCAGAGTAATGAGAGTGGAAACTTTGTTAATTTGTCATTTATATACAATAATATTAGGCTTTTAAATAAATTGGTCCACATTTTGAAGATCTTGTGTCTTCATAAACTTTTTATTTCAAGAAATTTGAGGAAAATGGAGTCACAATGCTTCAAACCTATGGTTTCCTTGCCTGGGGAAGAGAACCGTAGCTCTCCATAGATGTGATTAATCCTTGAATGCAGTTGTTCACCATAGAAATGTCCAGTCATCATAATAAGCTTTATGTCCCAGAGATGAACCTGCTTCCTTTCTTTTTATGTATCTCAGTAGAAAAGCAAAAGACCTCGCTAAAGAAAACTCAGAGTTGAGCGTGGTTCACCTCTAGACATTTATCTGTCCATCTTTGCCGTAGAGCAACATCATGCGTTCATGCTGGAGTCACTATTGGTAGGGAAACCACTGTGACCCCTCCAGCGCTCTAATCCACCTGCCGATCCTCTAAACCTGCAGAGTTGAGATCTGCAAGGCTGCTTCAGAGCCTGGTTCAATCTGGGTGTTATAAGCTTTGATTTCAAATGCATGTGTTTAGTTTTATTTATCATAAACTGATTCAGACCTATATTTAAAAAAAATTAGCCAATTTATTGTGACGCAGAAGCAGGTAGACGGTAAATCCTCCCATGCACATTCATGATCATGTTTTCTCAGAATGCGTCTCCCAAAGATGCTTCAGGGAAATGGAGCCGCTTATCTCAAACTTATCATATTCTCATATGAAAGTCAAACATCTCCAGACCCCAATAACACCGTGTTCTCTGAGGTTCAAGCTTTCTCAGAGCCTGTCAATATAATTGATAGATGGTTAATCATGCTGTTTACTGACGGGGTCATTTTAAAACATCTCTTTATTCTGAATGACTGTACAGAAAAGTCCAGATAAGTTTATATCCCTCATAGAATTAATTTAAATATATTTTTTATTCCACCACAAAGTCTGTTTTGAAATGGGCATCTCTGAAAGATAATAAAAGTGAAATTGTAGAGGAGATATTTGGGCTTTTTAGATGCTAATCAGCTGCTTCTTGTCTTGTACACAAGAGTGATTGACAGCACTAAGATCCTCCTCCTAGCTCTGATTGGAAAGTTGCATTTCTGCAGATGGCAGTAGAACCACAGTTGGATATTTTCACAGATGTTTTTGTCTCATATTGTCAGGTCCTGGCAAAAGTTTTATTAAATATGTTTAAAAAAAAAACATCCTGTAGCTTTAATTATTAATGGAAAGATATTTATTGGCATTGCAGTCAATAAATGAAAGAAATGAAACCGTTTCTGTAATTTTAATGATTTAACTTTGGCCTCCTTGCCTTTGTGCAATTTGACACAAAACCTTTGAAAAATCTTGTTTTTCAATAAAAAGTTTTAGTGCTATGATTGGGTGTTTTTTTTGGGGGGGGGGGGAATTTTTTTGCAAAACTACTATGGAAATACGTTTTTTCACATCACATGAGTGACATTATTAAAAACCAGCTGTTGACACTGATGGAAACCACAAAGAAGAAAACAACAGGAAGTACTTTGTGGATGATGGAGCAGTATGTTTTTTTTAATGACTTATCACATGAACAAACTTATTCTCGTGTGATTTTAACAGCGTTTCTTATTTAATTGAAACACCGCAATTTCGAAATTGTGTGTGTTTTTTTTTCTTTTTCAACATTAGCGGAATATTGACAAAGTTTTGCGCACATTTGCAATGGAAACGTAGCTAATGTGATGTTGGTGAAACTAAAAGATTGCTTTAAACCTAAAATCTCACAACTGTTCTGGACTTTGCTGTAGTTGGGGCAGATTTTCTGTCTCATCCTCGAGTATTTGGCAGGTTTTCTCAGCCATATTTAGATCCATTCCTTTTCTCATAATTTCTGGCCAGCTTTTATTCTCTTATTCACCACAGGAATGGTGTGTTCAATGGTCTGTGCAGTGTTAGTTTTCCTCCTTCACCTTCCTCCTGCCACTCTCCCATATAGCCAGATTAATGACCTGCATGACTAATAGTTGTCTCGTCGACAGACTTTCCTGTCTCCTGACTTTCCGGAGCACATTCCAGCTCCTCCACGTCAACCTCCGTTGACCCTGTTAAACCGAGGAGATGGCCGGACGAAGAAGCAGCAAATCCGCCAATACGGGTTGCTCTGAAATTGCACACCGTTTATTTCGATGGGGCCGCTCTGTCTCTGAGTCATTTTCCAGAGCACCTGTATACAGTACGTTACATCAGCGGGGAATTGGATGGGAATGATTGCGGACATCAGCACGGGGGAAGGCAGACAGTGTTTGCCTTTTCTGCCAGATTATCCGGCGGTTGCGTCAGTGGCTTGAGGCGGACTCTCGCAGCGAGCTGGAAGAGCATCAAAGTCCTGCGTCAACAGCATTTTGTCAGGGTAAATTGTGTCTCCTTTTTGTTGTGAACACATGAAAATGCTCCCACGTTTCTGGGCATTGTTGTGGCAAAACACATTAGACCATATGTGCCAAACTCAAGGCCTGGGGTCCAAATTTGGCCCCTCATATCTCTTCATGTGGTCCTGTAGACTCCAGAGGGACACATAAGTAGAACCCTCAAGATAACAGCTGTGTGCTCAAATATTATTTGATCAAATCAAATCAGTTTTGTACAGTTCCTCCAGTCCTTTGTGGAAATCCATTCAAAAATCAAAAGATCCCCACATTTTCTCTGGAGTTTTTTGAAAAATTCCCACAAAAAAATTGTCCAAAATATTGGGTTAAGTGATGCTAACTCCCACCTGCAGGTGGCAGTATGTCCCACTTCTACTACTGCTGCCTCAGCCTTACTTGATGTCAATTTGTCATCCGAGTAACCAAAAGTTACATTTACAAATGTTATTCTCTGTCGAGCCAAAAGGTAATAATCGACTAACAATATTTAAAGTTAAACAAATAAGTTGGTTTCCCATTAACTTTAGCCAACCTTACCTTAACCTTAATATCTCAAAATTTCTTGAAGGTTTTTCTGAATTCGTCCCTCAAAATCAGTGATTCTGATTGATTCTGGTCACAAAATCCCAAAGGGACTGATAGTTATTACTGTTTTATTAGTTTATAAAGGGGTTTTATCCACACATTCTGGAACAAACAGCCATGTGAGAAAATTCATGATCAAGTGGATTAGGCGACCTCTTTTGTTTCCCCACTGTGAGGCTTTTCCATGTCAGGAATCTGCCACCCTCTGTACACTACGGAGCCGGGCCCTATCATCACACAAAGAAACACAGCTGAAAATAGCCCAGGTAGTGCGAGAGCCGCTTCCTGTTCAACCAGAGCTGTGATTTGTGCGAGTGGTAATGATCTGTGTCATTCAGCTTCTAACTGGGATCTCACTCTGCAGCTGACTCACATGCTTTTTATAGCCGCCGCCGTCTCTTGTCATTCCGCTTTATAGCCGCCGCGTGAGTGAATGTGTGTGTGTGTGTTTACGTGTGCGGAGAGACCGTCCTGCTGGGAACAAAACAGAGTGTTGATACTTCACAGCAGGTTCAGTTAAAGTTTTTACAAACTGTCGGAGCTTAAGCCAACACGCATGGCTCACTTGGCGCTTGATTTGTGAGGTACACATCATTGAACTAATAAATGCATGCGCTTTATTAACTTTGTCACCTCTTTTGCAAGTTTTTGCTATATTTAAAGCTTGTGGATGCAGGTGGAGTATAAGAATGTTCTGTTTGCTGCTTACATTGGTGAGGAAATGATTATATCTGAACTCTTTAACCGTTTCAAGCCATCAATTGGTGGAAGTCAAACGTTGATCAGAATAACATAAAACTGGATGGACAGAAATTATCCAGATGTGCAACACTGGTAGAGACATGCCCAATTAATTAATTACTTATATAGTAAATTTAAATTATCTTAAAATATTTTTCAAAAGGCTATTTTATTTAGAGAGAGTTCATAATCCATTTTATTATGATTTCAGTTCTAAGTAGTTTTTATTTCTGTTTTGTTTCCTGTTTTTTAGTATATAAAATGTCTTTCTTTCCCAGTGTTAAGTGAGTTTTACAAAATTACATTTTAATCTTTGAGAGACCAAACATGCACTGTTATGCCATTATCACTTAAAATGGTTTCAAAACAACAATATTATCATTTCTGGGACAATTTATCATCCATTAGGTTTTGCGACAGACATTTAAAACATTGTTCTTTTATTCTATTAACTACTGGCAACATGTCTCTGAAATCCCAAGCAAAAATTTAGTATTTATTTGCAGAAAATGAGAAATGGTCAAAATTAGGAAAAAGATGCTTTCAGACTTGAAATAAGTTTATTTTAATTTAGAAACAACACTACTAATGTTTTAACTCAGACATCAATATTTGGTGGAAAAACCATCAGGTTTTTAATGGAGCTGTATGTGCTGTAGTGTTGGTAGAGGAATATCTTGTGGCTGCAGATCACTTGGAGCCACTGTGTGCTTCTTATATAATGGAAATGACTGTAGAGAAATGTTGGAGACCACACCTTAACATTGCTTTTAACCACACCACCAGTTGGAAGGCAGACGTAGTAACGGGCATGTTGGGTCTGGAATCAGCTGAGCGCTGACCAGCTTACTGCGCTGCTCCATCTGCGCCTCCGGGCTCCGGTGCATTGTTTGAAGCAGCCTAAGCTGCATGGTGACAGAGACTCTGAGTGCCAGGTTCCCATTCACACTGATCACACATTAGACTGATCAAATCAGACTCTAGGCCTGCTTCCTGACTAACTCAATTTGCTCTTGTACGCTTCCCTTTTCACGCTGTGCACAAGCACATCCACACACACACACACACACACACACGAGTTGCAGACCTGGATGCACTTCTTCTTCTTTTTTTTTTTAAATGTGCACACACACAGACAGCAAAAGCCGGCAGCGAGCGGGGCAGCACCCATTGAGCTTTAATGAAAAGCAGAAAAAGCCGTTACCTTGGCAACTGCCTGCATACATCTTCAGGAGGACCCAGATTTCCTGTCTCGCAGCGACCGTATTGTTTTGGTTCTCTTTTGAAAGCTGCGGCATCCCTGCGTGGATTGTCTCACCGCTGGGAGAATTTATGCAACATCATCTTAGATTAAGCAGCATTTGTTTAATTGGGAGGGAAACAGGTAGTTTTGCCCACTTTCTATTAAAATCCTTACCTTGAACATCTCAGACCGGTTGATCTTTTTGGTGATTTTTAGCCGGTTTCCCCTCCACGCTGTTCAGCTGTTGAGCTCTTCTACAACAAGAACACAGCTGCCAAACACAGAGGATCATGGGAATTAATCTGGCTGCATGAATCATCCACAAAAGCCCCCCTCTAACACAGCAAAAGGTGTAAATGCTATAGTCTGAATGGACACCAAGGCAATAAAAGCACACAGAGTTGACCTTTTTTTCCCGTTTTGCTTTGAAGCGCCCAGACATTTCCTCCATAAAAGCACACATGAAGTGTAAACACGACGTCCTGCATGTTGGCAATATATTTGATTACAGAAAGCACACTGCTCTTCCATTATCGTTCTCATCACCGTCGCCATAATCAGATTACTCTAATTATTATAATTGTCTGCGCAGGATTTGTTATCTTTGTTTGCTGGCGTAAACAGGAAGCAGATCTGAGTCCCCGCATGGGGAAGGGATGAAGATTTACCTCACTGTGATTCAACCAAACATCCAAACCGTGATGAACATGACGGTGAACTGTCCTGCCTTTCACATCTCCGATGCTCCTCTGTGCATCGATGATTAGCAACGTTGGCAACATGATCTCCACTGAGACGTTCACAGCAATAAAGCTTCTTGCGTTTTCTCATTTTGTCACCTTAAAACACCAAATTTTACATAAATTCCCATTAAAATACAGTAAAGACTGCTTAATTCTTAAGCTTTTAACTTACATTTGAGTCTAAATGAAAAGATATGTATTTATTTTCTCATTGTTTGAAGTTAAATCAGACCAAACTTCTCTTTTTTATGTTAATTAGAATTTCCAAAATTATTTCTATTTGCTAAATGTCGAGAACATTTATTTTCTAACTTTCTTTCCGGTGGTGCATGTCAGACTTCCCCAGGGCAGCTTTGGTTACTCAGTAGTAGCTGCCACTGGATGAATGTGTGCATGAATGGGTGAATTTGCATTTGATAAAGCGCTGTACAAGTACACGCTGTCTTTCATCCTATTTCTTTTCCTCATTTCTGGTATTTGTTCCTTCCTTCTTTCCCTCTTTGTCTCAAAGCTCTACCCTTTTTGCCTTTCTTCTGTCATTCCTATCTTACATTATATTCCTCCAATCCTTGTGTCAGGGTGTCCTTAATTAAGGCCATAAGATGTAAATAAAAAATGCCTTTAATACATTAATCACAAACATCAGGATAAACATGTTTTCTGGGGGAAACCTTCAGCACTATGGACTTTTAACAAAGCTTGAATTTATGGTTATTGTTTTAAACATTTTTTGAATGTCTGCTGTTGGCCTGAACTAGTTGGATACTTCAGATCCACTTTTACAGTTTATACAAAACTTTAGAACAAACAATTGCTTTCATTTAAAACAAAGTTTTAACATAGCTCTAATGCTTTATAAAGGATGTATCTAATAATATTTATAAGCAGAAACAGTAATAAGTCGGTGGTTTTCAAATGTTTTTTTTTTATTCAACTTAATTGGTTAATCGCAGGTTTTATTTGTCTGATATAAAACATTTATCTGAAACATTTAGGTGTAACAAAAACATTAGAAATCTTTAAGGATGTAAATACTTAGATATTAAGTATTTCTCTGCTGAATAACTATAATATAATAACAGCTAAAATTAAGAACGATTCCCGACCCGGTTTTGGCTGCATCATGCCTCCATCTGTCTGCTTATCTGATAAATTTGTCCACCTAATGTGACTTCCTGGCTTAAACTAAAGCAGAGGAAGCTCTTCCTGGAAGGAGAAAACCCGTTTTGGCTGTAAACCGTGGTGACACACACCGAATCGAGCAGAACGCCTGCAGTAGATTACAAGCAGCTGGTTAGCCTGGCTATTATCTCCTCGGCTTTCACTGCATTAAGTGCTGGGTTTCCATTTTGCTTGTCAAAACATTCCTATTAGATGGTAAGTGGTTTAAACAAGCAGGTAATTACTGCTTATTATGAAAAAACAAAAGTCATTTGGCTCCTGTTTGGATGTGATATTAACACAAGCAGGCCTAAGACCCAGCAGAGGCAGAAAACTTCCTCCAGTCCTCAAGGGGATCATGAACCTGCATCTATTTATGTCATTTTCCTCCCTCTCTCTCCTCCTCTCCTCCTCCTCCTCAGATGGCCTATAAGCCCTGGCTCTGTGCTCAGTACTTCCCCAACATCAAGCAGTCTTGTCAGAGGAAGATACCGTGCCATCGGTACTGCCTGGAGGTCCAGCAGAGCTGCCCGTTCATCCTGCCCGACAACGACGACCTGATCCACGGTGGAAACCCCAGCTTCATCTGCACAGGTTAATATGCATGTGTGAACCCTGGCCTTGACTTCCTATGGCTCGTTTTTTTAGTAATCATCATTTTATGAAATGAGTCAGAGAATTAATTCATCCACTTATTGACTCCATGGCTCCCTGCTGGGAGTCGGATTTCTGAAGGTTTTCTGATGACATCTAGTGGCCGGATCGAGGACTGCAGCGAGCATCCAAGGACATTTTGAAAATTGCATGGATAAATTGAAGTTGGCTTGTCTCTCTGTATTTACTACAGTTTATTCAGTTGTAACTAAACCACAGAGGAGCAAATGTCGCCTGTAGTCGGTATCACTACCTATCTGAGGGAAGACGAGCGACGTTTTCTTTTACCTTCAGTGCTGTTTCAGCTTGAAAATGCCTCGAATTATGTTTAGAAAGCAACAGTTTGGACAATTTTTAATCTGTTGTGAATTTTCTCTATTCTAAATTATGCATATTTCATGACAATAGTGCATTTAAAAATATGTTTACTTTGAAAAATACAAATTTTACCTGCTGTATTTTATAACCAGACACATCTATGCTTCAAATCTGTGTCAAACTTGAATGAAGTTTATTTCTTCCGCCAAGAAGAGTGGTCAACTTTTCAGGATTAAATTTAAAGGGGTGTGTTTATTTTTGAGCCTGCATGTAAAATTCAGACGGTGCCGATCAGATAATTTGAAAACTAAAATTCCAGCCTTTGCTTCCGGTTCTTTGTTCTAAAATTCACTGAAGACGCTTTACATCTGCCTTAAAAAAGGATTAAATTCTTCATTGAAAGCCTGAAACATTCCTATAGATAGGTGTATGTAAACTTTTGATTTGTACTATTTATTGCCATTGAAAAGCAACAAGGCCACACTGTGATACACTGGATTGAAAAACACAGTTATCTCCAAAAGCTTTGGCACCCACACAGCATCTGGTTTCATTTTCTTAACTCAAAGCTTGTTAGCAGGTTGTTGATTGTGTCTGCTTGTTAAAAGTCTTGTTCCAGCCCAAACACAGCTGTCATCTGTCAACATTTTCATCCCGTGTCATTTCTTTCCAAGGGCTCCTGGGAGACCATCCATCAGACGGCGAGGCGGAGTGCTGCGACGTTCGATGGGACTCCAAAATGGACAGCCCTTCAGGCAGCACGCTTCAAAGGACTGCTTCTTCCTGCCAGCCCGAGGGGGCTTCGGTCACTTCCGCCGCCAGCCCGAGACTGTGCAGCGGGCGACTGAAGATATGCCTGCTGGCCCTCGTCCTCCTACAAACTGTCATCATCATCTCAGCCTCGCATAACTCTACGTTGCTGGACGTGGCCGCCATTTTCTCACCGGAGGAGGCCGCTCCAAACGAGGAGTGAACCCCTGGATGGGGGGTGTTGGGGAGCGGGGTTATGGCTTTTTACAGTGTCACGGCCGCCAGGGACGCATCTGGCGAGACGTGCCAGAGATGTCACCGCGATCTGCTGCCAAACGAAGCGTCAATCACGTAACGCGGGAGGGCTTGAACTGGAGATCACTGGGCTGGGAGCGGATATCGACCCAACCGAGATGTTCGGGGACCACGCCCTACGAAGAACTGACCTCTTGCCACTAGAAACCTGCTCATTGTTTCTATCTCATCCAAATGTTTTCTAGCATATCGTCCCTGTTTTCCTTCCCCTCCTACCTTCCCTGTCCTCTGGTTTCAGTGTCTGGATGGGTGAAACGGACATTGACGACGTGTGCATTCCAGCTCATCGTTACCTTTAGATTTTTGCTGCACTTTTTCCCCCTGGGTGTCAGATTATTTTGACATTTCCGCTCTGTTCTTCTCTCAATCCTTCATCTCCATTGGTGCGCCGTTCGTGTTGTTGCTCAAGGGCCTGTTGGCATCAGCATCCTTTAGTTGTGGGTCATGCTTTCCCTCAGAAATGTGGTTCTCCTGTGTTCTGTTGTCGAGCTTATGTTTTTTTTTTCTACTGGATCTTTTGTGAACCCCTTACAACGGCACATGCCTAAGCATTTTAGGACCTTAAGTGCTCTGAGACTCGCTTCCTCCTCCGACTTGTTCATAAGTTGGGAGTCAAGTGGAAAAGTTGGTGATACTGCAACTGTCTGAGTTGTTTTCTTTAACGTTTTCTTTTTAGTCTTTGACGGGACGCTGCTTGTTCTAAAGTGTTTAGTTCACCTTACACCACAGTGGCTCGTCTTACTGGTTAAATTGGTTGTGTGGGAGAAGGAGTTGGAAAAGGCCAGAACACAGGGAGCCTCACTCATCAACCATGAACCTGTCTCCATAAATAGGCTTTTCCCACCAATCGGTTCCACTGCTTAACCAGAGATGGTGCAAAACCCACTTCTTAACTGGTCTAGTTTGGGTCTTACTATTTATCTCAGTATTTCTACACGAGTATCCCCATCTTAGTTATTAAAAGTTATGAACAAACTGCAGATTTGACTATAATAAAAGACAGCTGGGACTTATCAGAACATAGCAGAGGGTGATATCAAAATAAACAGCAGGAGGCAGAGTTGTAAACATTTGCTCTCAACTTCCAAGCATAAGAAAAGGCATTTATTGTCTGCAGCTGTTTTCCTGTGACCCTAAACCGCTCTAATTCTCACCAGTAAGCGCTCAAATTTACTGCAATTAATTACTTCATGCCTAAACTAATAAAGTGCCTCTATTTACACACAAGAGTAAACACAATAAATAAACTTAAATTAAGGTGCAACAAGACAACTGAGTCAAAGTGAAAGATTTATTGTGATAAATGGTGAACTCTAAAATTTAGTTCTTTAAAATTTCTCTTTATTTTCATCATAATTCCCTACTGCTTTCACCTTACAAGGTATCAATTAAAACATCTCAATAAAATAGTTCAAAACAGTTTGCAGCATCAAAATCTAAATTCTTTAGATAAAAACTCAAATTTCTACCGTTGATTCGATTATCCACAATAGTTGGAATAGATATTTTTCCAGTTTGAAAACTTTACATGGGAATTATAGGATATAACTGGGATTTACCGGGACACAACCCTGCAAGCTTCTCAGCTCGACACGGGAACAACGACGCACATGTCATGGTAGGAGGATGGGAAGTCATGCATAAAAAACTGCCAAAATCAAAACCGTAATTTTGGCCAGTGGTTTTAAAACTGTGTAAAAAGCAGCTATGACATGGCATGTTTTTGGATGACTTTTTAACCAGATTGGTGGCACGTTTTGCCTCCCATAGAAGGCGATGGCGCGGTTGTTTCAGTTTCGAAGCATGAAAGTTACAACAATAAAAATGCACAACCCTCGAGCACAAAGCTTTTTTCCAGTGCGAGTTTTAAAGTAACCGCATAATATCCAAACATAGATATAAACATTTTGTTTTGTTATAGAAAACAGTTAAATATGAACACCATTCATGTAATATATTACCCAATAATAGCAAAACCTGCTAATCCAGGAACCTGGAAGTTAGCTGCATGTAATGGAGACGTGGCCTTTAAGGCAGACCAGAGTTCACTCATTTAGTTCAGACCAAAGTTTGGAAAAGAGTTCAGGCCAAATAAAAAGTGCCCAAATAAACACCACATCTGTACTAGTGCTAGAGGTTGAGATGGTGGAAACACAAAGAACTGGTGCTAAGCAAGAACTAGCAACAAAGAGACAATATAGAGTGAAAAACTCTTAGAGCCAGTTGAGGTAGTTCATTTCTGAGGTGTCTGTACTAACTAAAGGAAGGTTCAATGCCGTTTATAGAACTGCCTTCATAGAACAGATTTGTATTCCTACTCCAGTACAGAAACCTTACCATTGTGCCCTTGGTATGTAAGCAAAAAATGCTAAACTGAACTTCTACTGATCCAGACAATCCAGTCAGTTAGGTGATCAATGCTTCTTTGTGTAGGTGGGTAGGTTCAACCTCACCTTACGTCCTTCACCCTTGAATGGCCACGCCCACTTTTGGGGGAAGCAGATACTTTGATTTGAATGGGGTGTTTGGTGAACTGGGCTAACTATCGTAATGTAACCATGCTAGATTATTAATATCAAGAAAAATTTAATCACCCGGACATTCACTAATGTCTTTCTGGGGCTCTACATCGACTTGAATCCCTTCACTTCAGAGTTTTTCTTTACAATGTGCCCAATTAGCAACCAGAAAGAACATTGTGTATGTGTGTCCTGGTGTGCTGTTTTAGTCAAGAGACCAATTCAATTCAACACCCAACAGGTTGAAGATACTCCCATTTAAATTGTAGCATCTCCCAAAAGTTTCCGTTGACATTGTGCAAGGGGTTAAATACACAGAGGTGAGGAACCAACCTATTTGCCTCTAAATAAGTGGCAGTGAAACCTGCGTGGGATCTTATTTGAGTCCTCTTGTGGAGTACTGGAACTCAGGAGGTTTCTGGCCGCTCTAGTTGGCTGCAAATATTTTACTTGACGAATGAGGCTCCCGGATCTTTGGGTGATTTTTGGCCGAATGAGGCGCTTGCTGGCGTCAAAGGGGGAGAAAGTGGTGAAATCGAAACACTTCAGGGTTAGCTTCTTCTTCTAGACAAGTTCTCCTGCTGTCAGTTTGGCTTTTCAGAATCTCAGAGTTCGTTCAAGTCACTCAATCAAACTACCTACTCTGAAAATCACCCGACGAGTTGATCAGTTACATTCTTTATCTGACTAGCAAAGAGTCAGTGTGCAAGGAGTGTGAGGAGTTTTAAAAGGGCTGATCCATCCACTTTTATGCTGTTTTCCCTATTTTCAAATGGCGCCTTCTAGTCAATCATCTTCCCCCCCATTTTTTTTACTAGCGATAGGACAAAAACAAGACATTTATCCAAAGCCGAATATTGCATTAATAACATGGTTGCTTTCTAATGGCTGATCTGTTCTAATACTTTTAACGGTGGAAAGATTGTATGAGTGACTCCTCTTCGGCATCAGATAACAACCTTTAAATCTGGCCCAGTTGAACGACCCTTGACCCTTCTTATAAGGCCTCCCAGTTGGGAAAAGACATTCTCCACCCACATGTTTGGCTCCTCCCATATATTTGGCCCCGCCCCCTTAATCATTAGCTGACTGAGTCCTGTGGATCTATGCAGATGAACCCCCCGCCTCAAATCTCCCCAGCCACTGTCCTTCGCCTCCTCTAGTCCTTTCTGTTGTAAATATGTTCTGAGGATGTGGGATCCCCTAAAAGTCGCTCTTTCCTGCCTCTCCTGGTCCCCCCTCCCCCACCCGTTGGAATCTCTGTGTTTTCTGTTCGGCTCCTTGGTTTTTGTCTGTTTTTTGAGATTTTTGCCACATTTTTCTGTTGTCTAAAGCAGTGGTGTGAGTTGATGAGTAGGACAAAGTTGGATGTTTAAAGGGATGACAAAGAGGTCTTTAAAAATATATAGATATATATAAATATATATATGAAAAAGACAAAGCTTGAAATGAAAAAAGGTTTAAATATAGAGAAAAAAATATGATAAAAGTTGTCATATCATACTAGAGATGCTTTAGTTTGCTATTTTACTTTCTTTTTTTTTTTTTCTACAAAAGACTTGGATGAAAATTATTTATAAAAATGCGTCCCACAAGTCATGACCTTTTTTGGACGTGAAACGAATACATTTATTAACATTTTGTTCAAAGGAAAATAAATATAAATTATGTTAAACATGACTTGTGTTTGTGTCTTTTTAATATCGGAGAGGTCAAAGTGTTTGGTACAAATGTTAAAGCCATTACATTGGATATATTTTTATTTAAATACATTTACTTATATGGGTAAATCTCATTGAGACATATGGTATTTTAAAACTTACACACAAGCTAATCATACATAATTTTCTATTTTCTCCAACAATTTTGATTGGGGACTGTTTGATTTGATTTGATTTGATAATTTATTTCAGACGGACATTTCACCAACAAAACAAAACACAATAACAAAAACTTCCAAGTGTTTCCAAGTGTAAATACAATACCATACTATCAAATTTACATACTTAAATACATGTAAATACACCACTTATTTGGTGACTGTGAGTCTGAAAAGGAGTATGATGAAGTTTAACTTATATAATCATACCCCTTCTTCATTAATTAATTCATAACATAAATAGTTTTTACTTCAATTCTATTTTTTGTTTTTGTTGTACTGTCTTCACCAGTATTGATCTTTTAATCAATCATCCCCTGCATCATCTGCTTTCCAGAGCTGCTGAGGAAAATCTATACCCACATAAAAGATTAAAACCCCAACGACAACTATTTTCTGAATTTGGCCGTCCCCTTCTAGGTTTTTTGAAAGCCTGTTTACCAAGTAATGAGAGAATAAACTCTCCAGGGATGATATTCACAAGGGAAATAGTAATTTTCCTCAAACTGAATTCTTGCAACAGCATGAAATGCCTCATGCTGGCCTTTAGAAGCGTGGCTGGTTTAAAGACATTCCCTTTTCCTTTAGATAGAAGCGGACAGCTGTGCCTTGACCTAAGAAGTTGCATCTCTGCTGCTGCTGTGCCAAGGCAAAGGGACACTCTTTGAGAACAGCCATGTCTGTATTCTGTACAGAGAAGACAGACGGTTTAAGAGTGGAGTGAAATATTAAACTGAAACCCATCAATAAGAGAAGTGGCCGTAGGCATCAACTGTTTAAAGGCTGCAGTTCAGGAGTCAGCAATGAAAAAGCTCTCACTGTGTCCTTTATATTGCCACCTTCTGGGGAATAATAACAATAGCTTAACAGTGAAATGGGATGTCTCATTTATGCCAGCACAGGAGGGAGGTACATTCATTTGTGCACTAAAAAGATGTTACTACAGATTTATATTGCCTTGTTGGATATGTCCTTACTACTGAAGATTTTTTTCCCCTCAGAATTATGACTTTAATCTTTTAAGGTTAACAGAATGCTGAGAAAAAAAGTCAAATTATATTTTTTTCAGTGATCTTGTAGCTTTCCAATAAAACATAATTCAATTAAAATAAAATAAATCACTGAAGGAAATGAAATGTTGTAGCTCGGCTAATGCTAATGGATACTTCCGGTATTACTGTGGCGCTGCCATTCTGATTTAAATCTTTTAAATTTAAAGCACTCACTTCACCACCATCAATATTTTTTTATATTTAGTTTATTTTTGATCAAATAATTTTTTTTGCCGCTAGCTAAATAGTTAGTGCCCTGCTTTTAAAAAAATGACGAACACAATTTAAGCTAACAGCGAGAAGGAAGCTAAACAACACCAAAGGCCGCCACTGGGGGCAGCATTCAACCGGGAGATAACTCAACTGTTGCTATGGCAGCTTAATTGCGTTCTACTTAAAAGTTCTGGCGGCAGGGAGCAGCAAGGACTTCATTCGGAGGCACAACAGGAGCCATTGAAAGGATAATAATGCTGCTGTTCGGACACAAATGGAGGAGAATGAGCCACAAAACCGAGACAGAGCAGGCAACATAACCGGTATGTGTATCATTAGTAGTAATTTCGGCTAATTTTCAAGACGACATTAGCATGTTGTCGGTGTTTTTCTGGGAAATGTATTTTCTGTTATGTCTTTATGTCTAAATACTTCATTATTAATTTAATTGGTGATTTTACCTCAACATGGTAAAGTTAACGAACATATTGAGTCACCTGTTCTTTACAGAGGACGGTAGAGTAACCAAAAAATGTTCTCAAGTAAAAGTAGCGGTACTTCGACATATTTTTACTCAAGTACAAGTAAAAAGGACTCGTCCAAAACATTAATCAAGAGTAAAAGTATATTTGGTGGAAAGTCTACTAAAGTACTGAGTAACTGATCAAATTATCAATCATTTAATATTTAAAAATGACAAACAGGTGTTAAAGTTAAGTGGAAATTTTGGTATTTTAAGGACCAAAATGACAAAAAGGCAAACTAAAGGTTTTCCAAATCAATTTCTTTCAATAAGAAACTTTAATAGACAATCAAACATTTTTTTTAAATGAAATATTCACCAGACACAGACAGGTTTTTTAATGTATAATAATAATACATGTATTCCTTTATTTGTACATTGCTATAAAAATCTAGTTATTTTTGATCATTGACCAGCAGGGGGCAGCATCGCCTTAGTTTTAGTCAGACCTTTGCATTGATTGTTAAATATAGTTAATATTGCTTTTGTTAAGAAGTAGCTGCGCTTTTTTAAGTTGGAACTTTTCCGTTAATATTATTTCCACATGGTGTGCTTTTAATTAAGTATTAATGTTTTATATTTGCTGTA
Source organism: Brachyrhaphis terrabensis (assembly GCA_903067065.1). Lineage (NCBI taxonomy): Eukaryota > Metazoa > Chordata > Actinopteri > Cyprinodontiformes > Poeciliidae > Brachyrhaphis > Brachyrhaphis terrabensis. The sequence goes on from CAEGAG010065149.1 coordinate 25,512, forward strand.
AAAGGATTTTTATCCCTTGAATTTTGTTGCAATAATCCATTTGAGAGAAACTCAATAATTTAAAGTCACCATCTCGAATCCCTGACTCACTTGTCTCACTAACATTACCCCAAATGTAATGTTGGACCAAAAATGTTCCTTTAAGCCAATTAATTGTGATCTTTCGTAACCAAGGGGTGCGTAAAAGTTGTCTAAAAATGTATTTTAGTGAATGAAAACACTGCTGTAAGGTATAAATGATGTCCATAGGGGGCAGTATGTCTCCAGGTAACATATCTATAGCAGTGTTATAACTGTCAATTCAAATCTGAGAGTAAATATTTATACATGAGACTAACAAAAGGTCATATGAACAGAAAAACCTGGTTCCTCTTGACTGCGTTCAGACAGCTTTCTGAGCCCCAAACAGCTGGAAACGACTCCAGCTGCAGGTTTGACTCCAACATCCCCGCTTGTTCCTTTGCCATTTCATCCAGTCTGCCACAGCAGCACTAACAGTACTCCCACTCGCTCAGGTTTTTTTCCTCTCTTTTTCTCTGAACCACATTTCAACTAACCTGACATTTCCCTTCTCATGGGGTCTTTCTTCCCAGACTAGAAGACCTTTGCACAGCTGCTGGAATATACGTATTTTTCTATAAACTCCTGCTGAACTAAAGAAATCTTGTGCAAAATTAATATTTTCTTTATTTGATCCAGCAAAATGTAGTGCAGATATACCATACAGCTATCTGAGTGAACTTCTAAATGGTGCTTTAGCTTTTAATTTCCTGACCACACAATGGGGTCCTTCCATCATTTCCGTGCCTTATGATAGAAGAAGCTAACATGCGGTTCAGTTTTTACTGTAGAACCAATCCTGTTTTAACTCTCTTTGCGCCTGACAGAAATACAAAGCAGCAAAATGCTGCAGAATTTTGTTGCTCCTCACCAGGCCTGAGGCAAGCAAGGCAATTATCCTCATGTTTTTATGCTGATGTTAATTACAGGAGGTTTCTATAGAACCAGGCTAAGGAGCTTATTCTGTCCAAAAATGCTTTTACATTCACTGAAACACAGTTAGCTGCAGAGTGTTCACACAACTTCTGCATTTTGGCACATTATGACAAACCTTTATGTATTTTTTTATTCTGATATTCCTAACTAAATGGTATTTACTTCATAAGTCACCGAATTATTAATTTCCCGATTTTCCAAATTAAAGTCCCACTTTTCTACAACATTGTATCATGGCCATTATAGATAGAAATAGAAGGAGTACATTTTCCCCAAAAAACTCAGAAATGTTCTTGAAGAAAACTTGGACATGTCTGAGTTTGAAAAGTAAAAGATTTCATAGAAGACCTCAGTAATTTTCTAGAAAAAACTATTTGAAATTTCTGAGTTTGAAAAGTCAAACATTTGTTTGAAAAAACAGAAATTTAGAGATTAAGCTCAGAAATTTTCTAGAATGTTTTTCTCCAAATGTTGAAAATTTTAGACTTTTTAAACCTAGAAATTTTCTTGTTTGTTTTTCTTGCTAATTTTCAACTTCTCAAATTCAAAAATGTCCTTTTTCTTGGAAATTTTCTGAGATCAATCTGAGTTCTTTGGTGGAAAATTACTCCTCCATTTTTATTTTTATCTTCAATGACCCTAATATTTACATTTAAAGCTTGTTTTGTTTTATTTTGAGGGTCTTATGCAATGCACAGAATATATATATATATATATATATACCAGACAAGATCCAAGGTGTAGGTTGTGCAAGGAGGCCCCTGAGACAGTCCAGCACATAACAGCGGGGTGCAAGATACTGGCAGGGAAAGAGTACATGGAAAAACATAACCAAGTGGCAGGCATAGTGTACAGAAACATCTG